>APFE030441085.1:6996-24240 GCA_000404065.3 Pinus taeda | reverse complement strand
AAAAAAAAAAAAAAAAAACAGGTGGCTAAGTCTGCAGATAGCCCTGCTCGTTGATGAGCACTTGCGGAAGACTGCAGTCTAGCACGAAGCAAGGGGGAAGATTTGGGTCCCGAAGGACGAATCTCACGGTTGGGTGGATTGAAGACAGCAAACCATGATTTGGGTAACTGCCGGGAGCAACTATCAGCCAAAGGATTCCAGGTAATAAGAATTCAACCTTTCAGTCAGAAGACTCAGGTATGCAAGAGCTATGTCCTGTGTTATTTAAAAAAAAAAAATGGGCATGCATAATGTTTCTGTTATATTCTCTTTGATTTCTATGTACAATGTGGAACAAGGGAATGAGGGCAGTTTTCTTATAGGGAACTAGGATGGGTAACTGAGTGGGAAAGGAACTATTTTCTTCCATGGAAATTTATAATAATGAAAGAGTTTCTCACATGCGAATAGATTGAAATCTTGTTTCCTTAACAATGTCAAGAGGCAACTGTAGAATGAATCTACGGGAAACTCTTGAGAAATTGCAGTATATATCATATATATATATATATATATATATAACCATAGCGAAACAGAATCATGAAATTATAGAACAGAGTCTACAAAATGGCTCATGCCAATAAAGAAAAGAAATAACATTTCGCTGAAAGGAAACAATAGAGTTTTCTGTTTAAAACCAAAATCAGGTATTATGCTTAGCACAGAGATGAAATATACAGACAATTTAATGTATAGTTATGAACCTTGAAACAATGAAGCTAACAGAACGTATACTAGACAAAAGAAAAAGGAAATTTCTGAGCGGCATAACCACACCTGCGTGGAGAGGCAGGTTTTACGGCTAGGGTTAGTGCATATACAAAACCCTTAGAAGACAGTAAGATAAGAAATTCAAACAAATTACTCATATATATGTATATAAATAAAGAATGACTGCAATAAAACTCTACAGGACTCGACCCCGTACTGAATCGAATGGCTCAGAAAGAACGTAAATACGAGGTCGAATTTAGGGTATAGCCTTGACGGATATACTCCTGAGATTTACAGCACGCAGAGGCTGTTGTATCATAACCCAAAAAACTTGTTATCATGCGGAGCACATTATATTGAACATCTTACAATACAGAAATAGAATACTGTGCATTATAGAACAGAACCCCCAAAGGCAACGGGAGGGTGTGGAACAACCACATTCAACATATAAATAATGGAAAGATTTACACTATTGCAGTAGCATAGTCACTATAACATATATCACATAAATAATGGCAAGATGTACACTACTCCAGTGGTCTATCCTTCAAAACTTCAAAACTTATAAATTAAAACAGGGGTTTGTAACTACAGGGTAGGCAATGGCCATTACAATGACAGAATTCGGCCGGCAGAAACCAAACCAATAGTTGAGGAATGAAAGAAAAATGGTACTTGCATAATTACATAGAGTGCATGAACAACGGTAAATTTAGAAGTCAAATGCTTCTCTAGGACAAGGATCCAGATAAAATTATTAAACAAAATCCCATTACAACGATCAATAATGTATTAGAGCTCAAGAGCTCGTTGCAAATTACAGCCTACAATGAAATGGAACCCTCTCGAAGAAGGATCTATAACTCTGTGTGAGCCGGCGGATTCATCAGGTTCAAACCCCATCAATATCTTGCCATGTCGCAGGAGAGGAAAAAAAAAAATGTAAGAAATCGGTCCGAGTGCCTCCTTAGTCGACTTAGACAATAAGCAGTTCTACTGGTTCAGAGAAACCCTCGATACTTACAATAGACATAATAAGACATGTATAGAGCACAGGGACCATACCTGTTAGTCAGCGTGAGGTCGACCGCTTCCCCACCCAAATATGACTTACAGGAAAAGAAGAAGGAAACATCCATGCCTACAGGCAACAAAACAAACCTGCAGTGAGTTAAAGCTCAAAACCTGAGCGGTAACAGAGCAATCTGTAACTGTAGACCAAAAATCTGTGTAACACAAATAATGTTTACCAATACCTCGTCTGTGGGAAGAAAACAACTTCTAGTCAACTGGTAACGCGACTGGGTAGTAAATGAAAGCCCTTCCTTGACAAGTCAGGGCTCTGAGCCTAGTCGGGGCCGCGCAGAGGTTGGAGTAGAGCAGAACCGAACCAAATGTGACATGGAATACCATATTGGAACAATAAACCCAAATGAAATGCCCCGAGCCGATTCCACCCTCGGATGGACCCCTTTCCATCTCCACCGTCGATGCGGGGAGAGACATGAGGGCGCAAAGGAAAAGAAGCCACTATCACGTGATCCAGTCAGCTTGCATAAATGCCATAGGACAGGTGGACCGGAAGCAGCCAACGACATTTATGTCTGCAAACAAATATCCTATCCTCCGCTGAACACTTCCAAAATGACCATAAGCATCCAGATAATTTTATTCATGAACCTTCCCTGTGATTGCCGCGTGTAAATGGCATTAAATTGGGAAAAAAACAACTATGTACCGGACCACAATGGGTAGGGAATATGTGTAACTGTGTTCAAATTTTTTTATTACTGCGTAGGTTAATTGATGGGGGCCATTACAAGTGGTATCAAAGCCCAGTTACAAAATTGAGGCCTCTCGGAGTTGAAATTGAAATTGAAATTGAAATTGACATTGATATTGAAGTTGGAATTGAAAGTGAAGACAACAAATAGTTGATTTATTTATTTATTATTTATGTTAAAGATAGGAAACCAAACGACAAACAGTATGAGAAGAGGGGATAGTGCATCACGCAGGTATGCAATGGGTCAGGGACCTGTACCTGGCCCTGAGAGTAATCCCAAGCTATGGGTACAACTCGGGGAGGAGGCCCGTAATACAAATAAGGCTATTTTGGAGACAGTACAAGAACTGAAAAATGAAATGACTCAGTTATGCGAAGATAATGCACGACTAACGATGGAGCAAGAAAGAATTCTAAAAAGCCTGTCTGACAAGCAGAATCAGCGGCCAGCTAATCCCAATGCAGAACATCATAGAATGTTGGAAGAACAGAACCATCATACAACACCTGAAAGGTTGGAAGAGAGGGAGGAACGTTCTGACAATGCATCTGAGCAGCAGACCTCAAAAAGGCAACGGATAGAGCTGCAAGGAGAGTTTCGTAAGATTAAACTGCCGCACTTTGACGGGGAACAAGAAGAAGCAGCTGAAGCATGGTTAATTAATATGAACAAATATTTCCAGTTATACGAGTACGTTCACAACCTTAAGGCACGACTGGCTATTTTCCATCTACAGGGAAAAGCTACCCTGTGGTGGGAAGAATTTAAGATTGTAAAGGGAGTGACCGAGTAGACCATAACTTGGGAAAAATTCCAAAGGTACTTCAAAGAAAGATACCTGACCGAGCGCTTCTACGACGAAAAGGCAAGAGAATTCCATGACTTGCGGTTGGGGCAACAGACCATGGACGAATTTATCACCTGTTTTACTTCCTTGCTTCGTTATGTGCCTTATATTAGAGAGGAAAAAACTAAGGTGCAAAGATTTGTTAGCAGTTTACCACTGTATATGCGGGAAAGGATTGAGTTTGACAATCTGAAGACAATGGACGAGGTTATCCGTAAAGCCAAGATCTGTTACTAGCAAAATAAACAGAAAGGAGAATCTTCTGGCAAAAGATGGAATGAGAAAAGAGGCAATAAGCCAGCTGGAAATAGTAAAGGGAATTGCAGTGGCGGAAGCAGGGGAATTGCCAAGGGACAGAACAACAGAACTACACAGGGAAGTTCATTCAAATCCAAGCCAGCCAGTGAGTCCAGAGTCAGCGAGCAGCCTGCAAGATTGGACAGTGAAGGGACAGCAAGGCCCCCAGTACAGTGTTGGGGCTGTGGAGGGCCTCACTATGTCAAAAATTGTCCGTAGCGTAAGGGAACTGAACAGTTATCCCAAATCCATGAAGCATCGATAGTCGACGATGTAGGACGTAGCGTACCAAGGATTAATGCAACCCTGGACAATCGCCAGGCGGAGTACCAGTCGACCATGGTCAAATTTGAAGGTAAAATCTCAGACCTTACTGTAGCTATTTTAATTGACCCTAGGGCCACATTAAGCTATATTAGTCCAAAGATAGTAGAACATTGTAAACTGCAACCAGTTAAATTCAAGAATCCATAGCTAGTACAATTGGCTACAGGGGCCAAGAGGCGAGTGTTGGCAAAAGTCAATAACTGCCCTTTCACAATAGCAGGACAGCCAGTAATGGCTGATTTAAATGTACTTCCCCTTGGTTCATATGACATTCTGATCGGTATGGACTGGTTAGAAAAGCACTGGTCATTGGTTGACTGCAAAACAAAGATTATTTATTATTGGGATGAACATGGAGCTAGGAAGGAGATGCAAGGAATTAAGCGGCTAGTGCAGGTTCGACCAATAATTGCATCCCAGTTAGCAAAATGCATCAGGAAGGGGTGTCAGATTTATGCCATCCAAGTGGGTTATGCTGATTCGAAGGATAAAACAACCACGTTAGTTTACATCCCTGTAATACAAGAGTTTGCGGATGTGTTTCCAGAAGAGGTTCCCGGACTACCGCCTAAGAGGGATATAGACTTTAGCATTGAATTGGTACTAGGGGCAGCACCGGTATCACGAGCACCCTATAGAATGAGTGTACCTGAGTTGACAGACTTAAAAATGCAGTTACAGGAACTGTTAGATAAAGACTATATTCGCCCCAGTGTGTCTTCGTGGAGAGCCCCAGTGTTATTCATCAAGAAAAAAGACGGAACCCTTCGCATGTGTATAGATTATCATCAGCTGAACAAGATGACAATAAAAAACAAGTATCCTCTACCTCAGATTGATGAAATTTTCGATCAAATGAAAGGTGCAACAATGTTCTCTAATCGATTTGCGATCAGGTTACCACCAGATCAGGATTAAGGAGGAAGACATAGCTAAAACAACTTTTAGAACAAGGTATGGCCATTACAAATTTGTGGTGTTACCCTTTGGGTTAACTAACGCCCCTGCAACTTTCATGTGCTTGATGAACAACATATTCCATCGATATTTGGACAGATTTGTGCTGATATTTATCGATGATATACTAATATATTCCCGCACTATGGAAGAGCACAAGGAGCACCTCAGATTGGTGCTACAAACCCTCTGAGAACACCAGTTATATTCTAAGTTCAGTAAGTGTGACTTCTTCAAGGAAAAAATCTAGTATCTGGGTCATGTAATCACAAGGGAAGGGATTGCGGTGGACCCAGAAAAGACAAGAACCATAATGGAGTGGTCCGTACCGAAAGATGTAGCAGATATCAGGTCCTTTATGGGATTAGCCGGTTATTACAGACGATTTGTGGAAGGCTTCTCCAAAGTAGTGTATCCTATCACCTCCTTACAGAAAAAGGGAAGAGCATTCAAATGGACCCCAGAATGTCAAAGAAGCTTTGAGCAGTTAAAGCATCTGCTCACCACATCACCCATTTTGAGCATAGCTGATCCTAATAAGGACTATGTGGTGTGTACTGACACGAGCAAGGAGGGCGTGGGAGGTGTGTTGATGCAAGAAGGGAAAGTGATTGCGTATGAGTCCAGGAAACTAAAAGAGCATGAGCGGAAGTACTCTGCTTACGACTTAGAGTTGGCTGCCGTCATACATGCTTTGAAGATGTGGCGACATTATCTTATGGGCAGGAAATTTCTGTTACTAACCGACCACCACAGTCTAACCAATTATTTCAGTCAGCCCACTTTAAATGCTAGGCAAGCGCGGTGGGTAGACTTACTAAGCAGTTTTGACTTTGAAATCAAACATTTGAAGGGGAAAGAAAACCGGGTGGCAAATGCCTTAAGCCGGAAGGTACAATGTTTGTACAAAATTTCCTTCAGCGAATGGAAAAGCCCCTTCGAGGAAATGATAAAAAAGGCATCAGAACAAGATGCTGAATATCAACAAATAAAACAACAAGTACCGTAGTCTACCAGCGAGAAGAATCAGCAAGGACATGAGATGGATGATGCTAGAATGTTGTACTACAAAAAAAGGCTATATGTACCTGATCAAAACAATGTTAAAAATCTGGTTTTGGATGAATTCCACATCAGTCATTATGTTGGACACCCAGGTTACCAAAAAACGGTCACTGCATTCGAAAGGAATACTATTGGCCGGGAATGAAGAGGAATGTGGCTGAGTATTTAGCACGGTGCCTAGAGTGTCAACAAATTAAGGCAGAGCATCAACATCCAGCGGGGCTACTGCAACCATTACCCATCTCGGAATGGAAATTGAAACCATTTCTATGGATTTTATAACAGGACTACCTAGAACAAAGAAGAATAACGATTCTATTATGGTGGTGGTAGACAAGTTGAGTAAAGCCGCACATTTTATACCTGTGCAATCCACCTACAGGGCTCTACATATCGCCCATATCTTCATGCAGAATGTGTTTAAATTGCATGGACTCCCGAAGACGATAATTTCAGATCGTGACGTGAAATTCACGTCGGCTTTTTGGAGGACATTATTTGCGGAATTGGGGACACAACTGAACTTCAGTACAACATATCACCCCCAGACCGATGGACAAACAGAGCGAGTGAACCAGGTGGTAGAGGACGTGTTGAGAGCCTATGTAATGCAGCAACCAACGCAGTGGGAGGAGTATTTGCATTTGGTTGAATTCACATACAACAACGGGTATCATGCGTCGGTACAGATAAGCCCCTTTGAGGTCCTATATGAGCAAAAATGTTGTACACCCTCAAGTTGGGGTGGACCTGAAGACAAATTAAGGTTAGGACCAGAAATTCTTAAGGAAATGGAGGATATGGTCAAAAAGGTACGTTCGAATTTAAAATTTGCTCAGGATAGGCAAAAGAGATTTGCTGACAGGAAGTGGAGGTTCAAGGAATACCAAGTCGGTGACCATGTGTATGTAAGGATCTAAGCCAGAAAGAGTACACTGCAGTGGAGCGGCTGTGCCAAGTTGGCACCCCGATATTATGGACTATTCCAAGTCTTGGCAAGAGTTGGACCGATGGCTTACCAGCTCACCTTGCCAAGTCACATCCGGGTCCACAATGTCTTCCATGTCTCTGTATTAAAAAAATATGTTTATGACCCTAAACATGTGATCATATGGCAGGAGATACAGGTGAGAATTACTTCTAGAGACCCGTCTAAAAGTTTTCTTTATAAGAAACTGATTTAGAATATTGCATGTTGCAGGTCGAACCGGAAGGAGAGGTGTTGGTCGAGCCGTTGAAATTTCTCAACCAGAGAGAAGTATAGCTGCGGAAACGAGTTATTACCCAAGTTAAAGTGCAATGGCAACACTTTGGGCCTGATGAGGCCACTTGGGAAGATGAAGAACTCATGAGAAAAGCTCACCCGGAGTTGTTCTTGGACAACAGACATCGAGACGATGTCCAATTTCAGGAGGGGGAGATGTAACACCCCAGGAAAAATGTAAATATTTGAATTTACTGCGGTTAAAAACTGAATATGACATTATTAATTATTTTGGAATTTAATGATATTTTTTTTTCCTCTCAAATAAAAGGAATGTTATTATTGGAAATGCTTGCAACTTCCAAGAGGGAAGTTGGAGGAAACGGTTGCAGTGAACTGCAACCCTAACCACCTCCCCTAACTGGGAAGGTTCCCTGAGGAAAAGAAGGGGAAGAGGGGGTTAGTTTGTGTTGTGGAGACAGGCCAAAAAAAAAAAAATCAGGTGGCTAAGTCTGGTAATGATCAGATAGCCTTGCTCGTTGATGAGCACTTGCGGAAGACTACGGTCTAGCTAGAAGCAAGGGGGGGAGATTTGGGTCTCGAAGGACGAATCTCACGGTTGGGTGGATTGAAGACAATTGACCTTGATTTGGGTAACTGCCGAGAGAAACTATCAGCTAAAGGATTCCAGGTAATAAGAATTCAACCTTTTAGTCAGAAGACTCAGGTATGCAAGAGCTATGTCCTGTGTTATTTAAAAAAAAAGGTATGTATAATGTTTCAGTTATATTCTCTTTGATTTCTGTGTACAATGTGGAACAAGGGAATGAAGGCAGTTTTCTTATAGGGAACCAGGATGGGTAGCTGAGTGGGAAAGGGACTATTTTCTTCCATGGAAATTTATAATAATGAAAGAGTTTCTCACGTGCGAATAGAATGAAATCTTGTTTCCTTAACAATGCCGAGAGGCAACTGTAGAATGAATCTATGGGAACTCTTGAGAAATTACAGTGTGTATATATATATATATAAATATATATATATATATATATATAATAACCATAGCGAAACATAATCATGAAATTATAGAACAGAGTCTATAAAATGGCTCATGCCAATAAAGAAAAGAGATAACATTTCGCTGAAAGGAAACAACAAAGTTTTCTGTTTAAAACCAAAATCAGGTATTATGCTTAGCACAGAGATGAAATATACAGAAAATTTAATGTATAGTTATGAACCTTGAAACAATAAAGCTAACGGAACATATACTAGACAAAAGAAAAAGGAAATTTCTGAGTGGCATAACTGCATTTGCTTGGAGAGGCAGGTTTTACGGCTAGGGTTAGTGCATATAAAAAACCCTTAGAAGACAGTAAGATAAGAAATTCAAACAAATTACTCATATATATATATGTATATAAATAAAGAATGATTGCAATAAAACTCTACAGGACTCGACCCCGTACTGAATCGAATGGCTCAGAAAGAACGTAAATACGAGGTCGAATTTAGGGTATAGCCTTGACGGATATACTCCTGAGATTTACAGCACGCAGAGGCTGTTGTATCATAACCCAGAAAACTTGTTATCATGCGGAGCACATTATATTGAACATCTTAAAATACAGAAATAGAATACTGTGCATTATAGAACAGAACCCCCACAGGTAACGGGAGGGTGTGGAACAACCACATTCAACATATAAATAATGGCAAGATTTACACTATTGTAGTGGCATAATCACTATAACATATATCACATAAATAATGGTAAGATGTACACTACTACAGTGGTCTATCCTTAAAAAATTCATAACTTATAAACTAAAACAGGGGTTTGTAACTACAGGGTAGGTAATGGCCATTACAATGATAGAATTCGATCGACATAAACCAAACCAATAGTTGAGGAATGAAAGAAAACTGGTACTTGCATAATTACATAGAGCGCATGAACAACAGTAAATTTAGAAGTCAAATGCTTCACTAGGACAAGGACCCAGATAAAATTACTAAACAAAATCCCATTACAACGATCAATAATGTATCAAAGCTCGAGAGGTCATTGCAAATTACAGCCTACAATGAAATGGAACCCTCTTGAAGAAGGATCTATAACTCTGTGTGAGCCGACAGATTCGTTAGGTTCAAACCCCGTCAATATCCTGCCATTTCGTAGGAGAGGAAATAAAAAAAAAAACTGTAAGAAACCGGTCCGAGTGCCTCCTTAGTCGACTTAGACAATAAGTAGTTCTACTGGTTCAGAGAAACCCTCGATACTTACGATAGACATAATAAGACATGTATAGAGCACAGGGACCATACCTGTCAGTCGGCGTGAGGTCGACTGCTTCTGCGCCCAAATATGACTTACAGGAAAAGAAGAAGGAAACATCCATTCCTACAGGCAGCAAAACAAACCTGCAACGAGTTAAAGCTCAAAACCTGAGTGACAACAGAGCAATTTGTAACTGTAGACCAAAAATCTGTGTAACACAAATAATGTTTACCAATACCTCGGCTGTGGGAGGAAAACAACTTCAAGCCAATTGGTAACGCGACTGGGTAGCAAATGAAAGCCCTTCCTTGACAAGTTAGGGCTTTGAGCCTGCTCGAGGCCGTGCAGAGGTTGGGGTAGTGCAGAACCGAACCAAATGTGACATCGAATACCATATTGGAACAATAAACCCAAATGAAATGCCTCGAGTCGGTTCCACCCTCGGATGGACCCCTTTCCATCTCCACCGTCGATGCGGGGAGAGCCCCGAGGGCGCAAAGGCAGAGAAGTCACTATCACATGATCCAGTCAGCCTGCATAAATGCCATAGGATAGGTGGACCTGAAGCAGCCAACGACATTTATGTCCGCAAACAAATATACTATCCTCTGCTGAACACTTCCAAAATGACCATAATCATCCAGATAATTCTATTCATGAACCTTCCCTGTGATTGCCGCGTGTAAATTGCATTAAATTGGAAAAAAGACAACTATGTATCAGACCACGCTGGGTAGGGAATATGTGTAACTGTGTTCAATTTTTTTTTTATTACTGTGTAGGTTAATTGACGGGGGCCATTACAAAGTTGAAGAATAATCCAGATAATGAAAGTGTACTTAGGAAAGTTGAAAAATAATCTATACCCCTTATTTGTAAAAACTTCAAAAAGATGAGATTTCCCCTGATCAAGGTGGATATCATCAAAGATTCTTAAAGCGCGGGTAGAAAAAGTGCCGAGAACCCTGAATTTCTGAGCAGGGAAGTGATTAGAACTGGCATGGAGATACTGTTCCGTGTGGGTCTTCTTCGAAAAAACTTGGTGACAGACATAATCATCATCCCTCCTAGAAAGGAGAATGTCGAGAAAGGGAAAGTGAACATTCTCCTCAATTTCCATCATGAACTTGATGGATTCTGATTGAGAATTAAGGTGGTTAAGAAACATATGAAGTTTCTCACAACCGTGAGGCTAGATGACACAGGTGTCATCAACAAATCTTTTCCATTTTTTAGGGTGAAATTGAGCGGAGGCTGAGGCCTTGGTCTCAAAATCTTTCATAAACAAGTTTGCTACGATAGGGGAAAGAGGGGATCCCCTTGCTACACCGCAAGTTTTCTCATAGAACTTACCCTGAAACTGAAGAAAGTTGAGGTGAGGCAAAGGCTGACAAGCTTGCAGTGTTTTCATCGGTGATGCGATTAATGATATCAATGGCCTCTTGGATGGGGATTTTGGTGTATAGGGATACATCGTCAAAACTCACCAACAGATCTCTAGGCTCTAATTTGATATCTCTCCGCTCTTGAACAAAGGAGGTAGAGTCTTTAATGAAAGACTCAGTGCGACCAACAAGAGGCTTGAGTTTTTGGGCAAGGAATTTCGCCAGAAGATAGGTAGGTCCGCCTATTGTGTTAACAATAGGCCTTAAGGGGGTCCTAGGTTTATGAATCTTTGGAAGGCCATAGATTCTAGGGGTAAGGGGATTGCTTTCGATGACCTTCCGGGAAAGAGGAAGAAGAGAGGAATTTGCTTTAATAGCGGATGCTACTTCTTTCGAAATAGACTTAATGGGATTCTTCTTGAGCTTGATGTAACTTCCACTGCTAGAAAGATGATCCACAAGAAGCTCAGAGAAGCAATTGAAATAGAGAGGCATGCCAAAAACCTCAATAGGGATGATGGCTGGAAATTAAGTAAAATTTGGATTCTAGCTCTCTCCTCTTGACCTTTCTTCCCTTCTCTCTCCTCTCCCCTTTCCGTTCTTGCTGGATCTCCCTTCTTCTCTTAAGGCTTTATCCCCCTTGATCCAATATTAATTTTCTTTATTTGCTGGTGGAGTTTATTTCTGATCTAAAATTATCATCAACCATGCTCCTTTTTAATGCGTTTAGTTTTCCTCCTCCTAGTTATAATTTTTATTTTTATTTTTAAAATTATTAAAATAATATAAATTAATATTTGATTTAAAATATTAAAATTAATAATATTATCATATATCTACAAGATAATAAAATACCATCATACATTATTTAAACAAATTACCATATTCCAATTATAATCTTTTTATCTTTATAGATATTAAACACAAGACAGCATAGCTAGCGTTCCCCTACCGTTTAGTTTACTAAAATATTTTAATGTCATGATGTGTTGTATGTACTCCAAACAATAATTTAATAAAATATTTTAATATCATGATGTGTTGTATGTACTCCAAACAATAATAAAATTGTAAAAGTTATATGAATAATTGTTTAATTTTTTAAATATCATTAAACATTTTTTTGGTTGGTAAAGGTTATATATATATATATACTTGAATAGAATGATAACAAGTTAATAATTATTTATTTAATATTGAATGATGACATTACATAATGCTCATATTATAGTACACATGTCATGTCATTAAAGTGTATATAGTTGTGTAGTACAAGTCATGTCATTAAAGTATAGATTGATATAATGAGAGTTGTACAAATTGTACACATGTTATTTTTAAATTTATATTTTTTAAAATTAATTTTTGTGTAAATTAAAAAATAAAACCCATAAAAATTGTCAATTCAATATTTTACACCAATGAAAAAATAGAATTTTTGAACTAATTACAAACCATTTGTGTTTATGATAGATAGTAATTACTATATAATGTTATTTTTCAAATTATTTATATTTATTGTACACAATAATTAGTGATATAATACATAGTAATTAATAATAGAGTACACGAAAGTCAATTCTTGCCATCATTACACAATGAGAGGGGAGACATTTGAGCCAATCATATTTGAGATAAATAGAAATAAATTTTATTTAAAAATAATGGATATTTTCTTAAAGTACTTTATGTGTAAAAGTCTTTGGTTTGAAATTGTGTGAATGAAACTCTACTCATACAAAGAGTTGTGTGGTGCATATCAAATGCAATCTTTGGATGATTTTGATGACTTAGATACCCCTACGTCAAGACATTTAATTTAATTGTTTTATATGTTAATTTTTTTTGCAATTATAATTTTTTTTTACTTCAATTTTTTATAACCCTTTAATTTAAATTTTAATTTTTTCTCAATAATAACATTTATTTAAATAAAATATGAAATAATTAAAGTACACTAAAAAAATTATTTTATTCTAATAAATTAATTATGTATTTATTATTTTTAATTTTAAAATTTCACATGGACATCATAAAATATATGTATGTTATAAAGCTATTTCCAACACAAAAACACTATTTCAATTTTAATTAAATATTAAAATTTAAAACATAAGAAGTTTTAATTTACTTAAATATATAAAATTAATTTTATTAATTATATAAAATTAAACATACATAAGTTTCATTACTTAAATATTATAAATTCTTTCTTCCTTCCTATAAAATTAAACATAAAGAAGTTTTCAATTACTTAGATAATATAAAATTAAATTTAATTTACTACTTCTCCCATTAACATAAAAAGTATTCAATTTTACTTAAATAATATAAAATTAAAATATCACAGTAGAACATAAAACTAAAATATTGCATTAAAGGACGTTGTTGGTAGCCAATAAAGAACATAATATAATAATACCTTTGCCAAATAATTGACCAAATTATAATATAATAATACCTTTGCCAAATTTAATGTCCATAATTGTACCTTTGCCAAATAATTGGCTTTTGTTGATCGTGATTTGCTGCTATGAAATCTGTCAGTATGATTTATTGGGATGCAAAGTACATAATTATCTGTCAGTATGATTTATTGGGATGCAAAGTACATAAATATAATGATGGCAAAAATAAGAGTCCAACTAAATTATTTAATCAAAATTGAGAATAAAAAATTTAAATTATTTTTTTTATAAGGTTTTCATTAAAAAAGTTATTTTATTTTTTTAGTTCATGTAATTTAATGTTAAAATCAATATATTTTGAATATCTTATTACTGGCTGCGATAGGGGATACTAATGGATTAAAATTATTATATTTTATTATAGAATTATATATTGATTATAGTGACTTTAAATTTATTTTAAATTAATATTTTAATATGATACTATCAAACCTTATTTTAATTACCATATTCAATTATATATTATATTTTTATTTTTATAATATTCAAAATAATAGATTAAATTTATATTTTTATTATTATAGAAATGAATGTTTGAATTATATGTGAATTTAATATTATAATATTCTAATTAATAATTTAATATTATTATCTATCTAATTATAAGATAAATAAGATACCCAACACATTATTGAAAAATTTATATACAATAATTTTTATAAGAATTATAATATTAAATTATTAATGAAATTACTTATTTTAATAAATTATTTTATGATTCTTGATAACAAGTTTTCTATTTGCGTTCACCTCACTACAATTTACACAATATTATATTATATTCTATTTATAATATTAAATATATTTATTTATTACACAACAATTTCTAGCGAAATTTAATATTATCATATTATAATATCGAAATAAAACATTTATTTATTACATAACAATTATTTTTTTAAACTAAATTAAACAATTTAACAAATTACCCAATGGCAAATTTCCAACTGCTAACTTTGGGCATGATGCATTTTTGTTATTTATTCTCTCAGATTTATTGATTTTTCAAGTTGTCCTCGAATAAACCACATTCATCTTAAGAATGTGATTAATCCGAAAAATGATATCAACATTATAAAGCACAAAAATCTTAAATCTAATAACTTAAATAACTTAAAAAAAATTATAATATAAAAAATTAAAATATCTCTATAAATTAAATTATATAACAAGATTCTGGGAAAATAAAGAGTCAAATTTCAAAACAGTTGTACTGCATCAACTTTTATTGAGATGCAGATACTGCATCAACCGTGAGGTAAAACAGACCTATTCTTTATCAAACTTATACAGTGAGGTAAACAGACCTATTTTTTATCACACTTTTTTTCTCTATCAAACTTATAGTTAAGGAGAGAAGTACTTATTCAAGTTATCATCCCACTGGTTGAAAATGGAGGAGCCAAAGGGGTCCTCATGTTTTGGATAAGGTGCCTACAACAAGACTGAAGATAAAAGGACTGGATTATATCAACCATAAACACTACTTTCTATTATTCAATCAATTCACCTGTGACATTTGTGTCACTAGAAGCCAGTACACTGGTGATGCAAATATCAATCACAACAATCCCCAGTCCCATATTCCCTTTGCAGCTCCTCTGTGGACCAACCCACAAGGAAAGTTTTATCGAATGCGGCAAAACTAGAACTGGGTCTTCATTTGTTTCTGCGCTAACTGGCATTCTCGTCTCCAAGGTAATTAAATTATTTCATCCATTTCATTGACTGAAAAGTTTACAAAACCTGCAATTCCTTCGTGCCATAATATATATTATTGCATTTTCTGTCGAAGGCATTGAAATCAGACAGCCCAGATAACCGGAGATCGAATCCCCGTCCCAGAAAAATAATAAATGCCATGTCGATTCCGGGGACACTGGGGGAAACAGTTGGGGAAGAGACTGTGCAGCAGCTCACTCCACATGACCAGTGGGAATGGAACTCGCGACACCACTGGAAGCACTGGCACGGTCTGTGGACCTTGTGGAAGCCTACTGAGGGCCCTGATATTGTGAAAACCTACAAGTCCGTGAGATCCCTGTGGCCTGTGGACGAAGAGCGCGTGCATCTGTATCACAGGAATCAGTGGTATGAAACCACTGGGGAAGGGCCCGATATCAACTGGGAGAGCGGGCCATGGGCCATGTATGAATTCAAGCACAGTCTGCAAGACGGTATATGGCATCCCAATTCTCTTGACCACAGAATTATTCAGTTCCCCAATGGTGATCTCGGCTGGGTGCAGCTGGCTTTGAAGCCCAATGACCCCAAGTCTGTGGTCTTTAACGAGCTCCATTTCATGCCATGTGAGTTGAATGAAGCCTTCAAAAACTTAGGTTTATCTGGTTGGATTATTCTCTTCCAATAATTTTGCGGATTATTTTTTATTAAAATTGATATAGAAGTTATTTTTAGTGTGATTTTTTTGGAAGCTTTTTTTGTGGTTTTTCAAGTTTAATTTTTTTAAAATATTGTAAGAATTTATTGAAATCACAAGTTAAGAGTTTTTAGGGAGCTGAATTCATATATACAGTAAAAAAAATCCGTTCAAGTAGCACAAATCTAGATTTCACATCAATTTTAGATTTCACATCAATTGCAGTGAAACCAACTTCATTAATATATATCTATGTGGATGGAAAGTCATTATAATATAAATTTCGTTTTTTACATTTTTGTCGATATTTTATTTTTTATCTTTAAAAACATAAAAACATTGTCCAAAGGTGTAAACCAATAACTGTGGTTTAAAATAATTTTTTTGTTTTTTCAAATATTTTATTTTGGAAAAAAAAAAATAAAACAATTTTTTTAATGAAAATTTATTATTATTATTTTTTTTTCTTTCGTTTTTTCAAATATTATTATTTTGAGAAGAAAAAAAATCATTTTTTCAAAAAATATAGTCTATTTGGTGCAGAGTAGACGGTGTATAGTGTGTTTTAAAAACACTCCATAGTGTAAACCTCCGTGGGGCAAAAATCCAACAAGACTAAGATGATGCCATGGTGTGGTTGGGTTTTGATGGCTAGGTAGTTTTGACGACTTAAAATGCCTTGAGTCGTGGCTACTCAAGCCATAAATATGCGAGTCATCTCAAACTCACATAAACTGATAAACATTTTTTTTAAAAATAATAAAATATAAAAAATCTTAACCAAAAATTTATTATAATTTATGTAAAATAAAATAAAATAAAAATATTAAATTTAATTAAATCACCACCATTCTACTACTTTATAATGATCCTTTAAAAATAAATCAACATTTGAAATGCAAACCTACTTTCTTTTTATAAAGTTGAATTTGAAGAGCCTTATCAAAATACCCTACTCTTATTTCTGGTTAGTTATTCATAACTAAAAGCACGAATACTTCGTCACCTCCATTGATGACCATTCCAGAAAGACTTGAATCTACTTTCTAAAAACCAAGGATTGTTGAAGTTTCTAAGTCTAACAGTTAGAAACCCTCCATGCACGTCACTGATTTATCCTACCTACTTGTTTTCCAGTTAATTAACAAGTTATTTACCATGTAAATACTGAAAATAAATACAAGTGCATGCCCAACACATTACAGCTCATCAACTGAAGGAAACAGAAACAAGCACACAAATGACACCGTTATTTTTGGACTAATGTCTCCGGAAAAACCCAATGCGGGAAAACAGGTGTAGCTGTTTGAGGGTTTTATTATTAAGCAGCTCTTTTCTGAGTACACTAGGTGCCAAACTGGCTAAACCGATAGAGATAAAAAATCTGGCAGCAATACCTCTCTTCTGATCCAGATTTAAACAGGAACGCAACAAATTACAGAGATAACCATATACACAAAGATGCAGCGGAAATAATACTTCATTTCATT
>APFE030441080.1:178521-252615 GCA_000404065.3 Pinus taeda | reverse complement strand
GGGGGTGGAATGTTATATGCCTAGGGGTGGTAATATGGGGTACCGAGGGAGGTACCCAAGGTAATAATGTAATAATGGGATGGGCCATAGTAATAAATAAGGTGGTTAACCCATGTCATGTAAGGGACCACAAGTAGTTAATAATAATGTAAGGGGCCCATGGTATTAGTTGATGGTATGAGGGACCATGGTAATTATGCATGGTATTGTATGTATGAGGCCTATATAGAGGCTAGAGACTCCACATGGAGAGATATGATGAAGAGAAGTATTCTTGTATGAACAGGCATATGGCTTGTGGAGTGTTCTCCTTCCTTAAGGAGTGAATGTATGGTGTTGCCCTACCTTAAGGGTTGATCAATAAAGAATCAATTCATCTTATTTTTGGGTTTATTTGCATTATCTTATACTTTTGGATCAGATATACAACAACACTTTCTCTGAATCATGGGATTCTAAGCATCTAAGCAATACATCATTATGGTGCTCTCTGAAAAGCACCTCATGCACCAACTAGTAAGATAATGCTTTCAATGTGACTGCCTTCTTTTATCGCGTGGATAAGTGAGAGGGAAAAGTTCCATGCTCAAGATACTTGTGCACATCTACGTACCAAGTGTCTGAGATAGTAGTGGGGTTACCTCTCTTAATATTGTACATCTTGATTTCCTACTCCCACCCGAATGGATCATCTTTTGTTGCACTCATCGCTTCCGCTACTCACTGACATAGACCATGGCCCTTAATAGTGTGAACTAGTTTGAATTATAGATCATACTCTTTTAAACACATACCCTCGGCCTCAAATAAGGTATTTCTTATGGAGAATTTATTTAATATCAAAATGTCAAAAGGTAGATATGTTGTTGATCATTTAAATGAATTTAATACAGTTACCAGTCAGTTAAGTTCTGTAGGGGTAACTTTTGATGACGAAGTTAGGGCTCTGTTATTTCTGTGCTTATTGCCAAAAAGTTGGAATGGTTTAGTTATGGCCATTAGTAACTCTGTCTTTGGATCTAGTACTTTAAAGTTTGATGATATTGTCATTGCAGTCCTTAGCAAGGAAATGTGACAAGAAATCTCTAGTGAGACATCAAGTAATGCTTTGATTGCAGAGACTAGGGGAAGAAAAATGGAAAGAGGAAAGATCCCAAGATATCACAGTAAGTCGAGGAAAGTCAGATCCAAGTCCAGATTGAGAATAGTGTTTTGGAAATGTAGGAAGAAAGGACACCTTAAGAAAGATTGCAAGTCTCGTAAGGGAAAAGAAGGAGACACACAATAAGAAAAAAATCATGAAATGAATGTGACAAGTGATTTGTTGCAATATGCTTTTATTCTTTCATTAGAAAATATTATTGATGCTTGGGTGGTAGATTCAGGGGCCTCATTATATTCCACACCTGATAGGAAACATTTTCATGATTATGTTCAAGGAGGTTTTGGACAGGTTCTATTGGGTAATGATAAACCCTGTGAAATCATTGGAATGGGTACAGTTTTCATAAAAAAGGAGAATGGAAATCAATGGCTATTGAAGGAGGTAAGGAATGTTCCAGATCTAAAAAAATAAATAAATAAATAAATAAATACATAAATACATAAATAAAATAAAATATATGATTTCAACAAAGAAGTTGGGAGGTGAAGGCTGTGTAACTACTTTTACATATAAAACCTAGAAGGCCATTAAAGGAGCCCTGGTAATAGCAAAAGGAGAAAAAGTTGGTACATTGTATTTATGTAATGGTATTTCCGATTATGTTAATGTGTTAACCTCTACAAGAGAAAATACGGCATTGTGGCATCATAGGCTTGGGAAAATAAGTGAGAAGGGGATGCATATTCTTCACTCAAGAAATTTGTTTCCAAGTTTGAAGCATGTTGATTTAAAATTCTATGAGAATTTTGTTTATTGAAAACATAAGAGAGTTATATTCCTCGGAGTTGGGAAAGAAAAGAAGAGCAAAAAATTAGAGCTTGTGCATACAGATGTATGGGGACCTACTCAAGTATCATCTCGCAGTGGCTCTCGATATTATGTTACTTTTATTGATGATGTAACCAAAAAAACCTGGATTTATTGTATTTGAAATAAATTTGGTGTATTTGATACTTTCAAGAAATGGAAAGCTTTGGTTGAAAATAAGACAGGAAAAAGGTTGAAGTGTCTCAGATCAGACAATGGAGGTGAATATTGCAGCAAAGAGTTTGATAGATGTTGTTCAGTGAATGGAATTCGTGGAGACAATATAGTTCCAAGAACACCACAAGAAAATGGTGTGTCAGAAAGTATGAAGGACAATTATGGAGCATGCAAGGTGCATGAGATTGCATGCAGGATTGCCTTTACAATTTTTTGCAGATGTTATAGATACTATTGTTTCTCTAATAAACAGAGGGCCTTCAAGTTCCTTGGCTGGTGGTATTCCAGAGGAGGCATGGACAGGTAAAAACATAAACTACTCTTTTCTAAAGACTTTTGGTTGTGAAGCCTTTGTCCACATTAGTAAAAAAATAGAACAAAGCTTGAGGCAAAATCAAATAAATATACCTTTATTGGATATGATGTTAATGATTTTGGTTATCACTTTTATGATTATGAAAAACACAAAATTATTAGGAGCAGAGATGCCATATTCAATGAAAAGGTTTTTTATAAGGATCAGATGCAGGAGAAGAAATGGGAAAAAGAAAACAAAGAATACAGAGTGCTTGATGAGATCACAGAAAAAGTGAAGGTGACTAAATATCATAATGATCAATAGCTAGAACAAAAACAACAACCACAACAACAACAAGCACCTCAAATGCCTAAAAGTGGTGCTAGAAGATCTACCATGATAAGTAGACCCCCTGAACGATACTCTCCTTCATTATATTATGTATTGTTGACTGATTCTGGTGAACTAGAATGTTATGAAGAAACAGTGCAGGTAGAAACCAGGAAGAAGTGGGAGAAATCCATGAAAGAATAGATGGACTCCTTAGCACATAACTAGACTTGGGACTTAGTCAGGTTGCTTGTAGGTAAAACAAAATTGCAGAATAAATGGGTTTACAGGTTGAAGGAAGAAGATGGAGGTAGAAAAAGGTATAAATCTAGACTTGTTGCAAAGGGGTTTGCACAGAAAAATGGTATAGACTTTGATGAGATATTTTCTCCTGTTGTTAAAATGACTTCAATTAGAACTATTTTAAGTCTAGTAGCAGCTAAAGATTTGCATCTTGAGAAGTTATATGTAAAGACAACCTTTCTCCATCTGGATTTGGAGGAAGAGATATATATGCAACAGCCACAATGATATGAGGTCAAAGGGAAGGAGAAACTAGTGTGTAGGTTGAAGAAGATCTTGTATGGATTAAAACAAGCTCCAAGGAAATGGTATCTAAAATTTGATCGGTTTTTGTTTGAACAAGGTTATACTAGATGTCACTCTGATAATTGTGTTTATCTCAAAAGGCAAAATGATGGCAGCTATATTATATTATTATTGTATGTAGATGACATGCTTGTTGCAGGGTCTAACATGTAGGAAATAAATGTGCTCAAAAGAAAATTGGTAAACTCATTTGCAATGAAGGATTTGGGTGCTGCAAAACAAATCCTTAGTATGAGAATAACTAGAGATAGGAAGAAATGAAAATTAACATTGTCTCAGAGTGAGTACATAGAAAAGGTGTTGAAAAGATTTAATATGCAGAATGAAAAACTAGTTAGTATACCTTTGGCTATTCATTTCAAACTAAGTAAGGAGGTGTGTCCCAAGACTAGGGAAGAAATGGCTTATATGTCTAAATTTCCATATGCATCAGTAGTTGGAAGCTTAATGTATGCAATGGTCTACATAAGGCCTGATATTGCACATGCAGTGGGATTTGTAAGCAGGTAGATGAACAATTTAGGAAAAGAACATTGGATGCTGGTGAAGTGTATTCTCAGGTATTTCAGAGGCATTATGCTTTGGTTGATAGAGATAACAGGAGGAGTGCCACAAGGTATGTGTTTATTGTAGGTGGAACATCAGTTGGTCGGGTTTCAAGACTACGAAGTGTTGTTGCACTCTCAACAATGGAAGCAGAGTATGTTATTGCTATAGAGGCTAGTAAAGAAATGATTTGGTTACAAAGGTTTCTAGATGAATTAGGTAAGAAGCAGGAGCTGGGCAGGTTATACAGTAACAGCCAGAGTGCCATACATCTTGCAAAGAACTCTGCATTTCATTCTAATACTAAACATAAACAGATCAAGTACCATTTCATATGGTCACCATTGGAATATGGACAGTTGAAGCTAGAAAAGATACACACTACCCAAAATCCTGTAGATATGTTAACAAAATTTGTAACCAGGGAGAAACTGAGATTCTTCTCAGTTTCAATTGGTCTTCAAGTATGATGATGATGATGATGACAAAAAAATAGGTCCAAAGTGAATTCATTGTCCAGCAAATGAAGCAGCGGTGTAGTATAATCAGTTCCCAAGTGGGAGATTGTTGGGTGTGGAGCCTGATTATCTTCTTTATTTAGATGTATCGCCGCATTGGACCCCAATTCATAATGTGGTGGAAATGCCGCTCATAAAATGTACGCGACCAGGGGGTGCAGTGGAGGGCGATGAAAATTATTTGGAGCCCCCCTAGTGGGGGATCGAGGGCAGTGCCCTCGAAGCTAAACATATATGTAAAATTGCCTTGTAAAATGTTGTAATTTCGTAGTCAATCTGGGTGGTTCATTAGGTGGAGATCTGACGGTAGAATTTATGTTTAATTTAGGTTTTTTTTTCCTAGAAGGCAACCCCTCACTATATATGAGGGAATTGTATTGTGTCTATGTAGATCTGTATTCTAAGCAAGGAAGAGAGAGGAGATTGAGAGCAAAGAGGGAATTACAGTGGATCTGCTGTAGGTTTTATCTCTTCATTTTGTTGGATAATATAAAAGGAAGGACTAGATGTTTATCCATGGACATAGCCCAAATTGGGTGAACCATGTATATCTATGTCTCTATTCTTTTATGTGTTTATATTTCTGCAATATTTTATGTGTTCCATTGCTCTGTAATATATAATTTACTAACAATAAGGATATGAGTCTGCCCAGATTTTGTTATTCCTACCCTTATACGGAAGCCATAAATGTGACTAGTCGATAGCAATATACCCCTGTAATTTGTTGGACCAACCCCTACTCAGTAATACACCGTAGGTTTCCAGGAGATCCACAATTACTATGTTCATGAACTGGTGAACTCATTGATCAGATGATAGGTGAATAAGCACTTTTCTGAGTTCACCAATGGCTCGGACAAGAGTCTTGTCTAGCTGAATAATATATGCCTCTGCCTTATCCTATGTAGAATTTATTTTCTTAGCTATGGAAACTGCCATTATGTTTACAAATTCACCAGAATAAACTAAGAAATTATGTACGTTGTAATTAAAAATTTGAAATGTTAATAAAAATGGAGGGCACAATGTATTTTCTTCTAATGTTAATGCATTTAAAATAGATTCGAGGGGTCGGAAGACTTACCAAACCTCTTCTACAAAGAAGCATTATCACCTGAGGAAGACCGATTAAGAGCTTGGAAAATCAGCTCCCACTTGTTTGTGATCCTTGTAACCTCAAAGATTGAAATAGTAGCGTGATATTTCTTCATGTTTTCAACTATATTATAATCAAGTGCAACAGGCATCACCGAAGTATCTGGGGGAGTGAATATATTTGATACTTCTAGAATGGTGGGCTTGATTTTACCATTGGTGGAAGCATTTTTCATTGTAGAAGTATTTCCAGACTTATTTTAAATGTTCTGAGCTAAGCTGACAGGAAATGTGATCATCCTTGACAAGTTTTCTTGCAATTCCTGCCTCGTCAACTCTTGTTCAGAAATCGACCCTTGACTTCTCAACTTATATTGACTATTCTACTTTTGAGTTGAGTCCTTAGTTAGTGGCAGTTATTTGCTAGTTTTATTTTCATCTTGGAATACACAACTGGAAGGATTCATTGTGTGCCCAATACTTGTAGTTTCTTTAGCTGCAACATTTTCTTCCTTTTATTCCATTGGCTCAATCTTCTCATCTAAAAGTACAGTGTCAACGATATGCACAGCCATAGCATTCATGTTGCGATTCCACTATGGTCATGTGTTTTATGAACGATATTCTTGATGAAAAGAAAAATATTGGTCCATGCCCATGCTTTCGACATTCAACACTATAGAAATTCCTTATAGATTCAAACTACAAATTGTAATATGCTAAAACAATTGACTTGAATCTACGCCACTCATCAGAAGAAACAATAATTGATCGATGAAATCACGAAGTAGAAAAAGGAAGAATTCAATCACACATAACACAATAATTTTTTGGGGAAAGACATAGCTAAAAACCCCTATTATCTATATATTTCATTAATCAAAAAATATGATAAAATTACAATCCTTTTCTCAAGCCTGAGCAACCTCTGTACAATCTCAATCTGTCTCACTGCTTCACAAACAAGCTCCAGCCAATACTGAACCAAATATGTTATCTGACAAGATTCTATTTTGCGTGAAGTTTCCTAGCTTATTAGCCCATATTTAATTGGGAAATTCCTCATCCATAACTGTGCAGTCCATCAATAGGCCTTCCTCTAATTGCATGCACCACTTTTTTAATTTATATGATTTTATAATTGATAGTACATTGTCCCTAAACTCCAATCTCAATTGGGTCTTTCTATGATCTAACATGCATGAGTTAATTATGAGCAAATATTTAGTATATTGGTTGAGCAGTGTTGGTTACACCCCACTACTGGATCTCCCACTAATTCCTCCATCAGTTAGAACTAGTTTAACTAAATTTAACTCAATTAAACTGAAGTAAATAGTTACAACTCAAAGGAACTCAACCCGAACCCCTAAAATTTAGGAACCACTCTACATGAATCTAGATAGACTCCCAAATAGAATTAACTTAGTCAACTAAGTCAAATTAACTTAATTAACTATTACAAGTTTCTATGAGAATTAGAATTACAATCTAATTCCTAAATTAATTCAAGGACAAAATTAAATTAGGATTTTCTTGTTTCAGTTTTTCAACACTCCCTCTCAACAAGAAATGGATTATCTTCTACCCTGATCTTGCCCTTGTGAAACTTGAATTTTCATCTTGACAATGCCTTTGTCAAAATATATGCATCTTGCTCCTCTATAGGAATGTACTTCAGTAACATGATTATCCTCTACACACGATCTCGTAGATGGTGATATCAGATGTTGATATGCTTGGACCAACCATGAAAAATATTTTCTCAAACAGTTTGATACAATTTTGATTGTCACAGTAAATCATCGTAGGATCCATCTGCTAACCAAATAACCCAACAAGGATCTTCCTCATCTAGATAGCCTCACAAGTTGCTTGACTAGAAGCCATGTACTAGGATTCTATTGAACGGAGTGCAACTAATCTTTGTTTCATGTTGTACCAAGAAGTTGTTGTTGACCCAATGTTGAATATTCCCCCTGGTGTGCTCTTCCTGTCGAATGGACTCCCTTCCCAATATGCATTTGTGAAGCCTTGAATATTCACTCCCTTTGTTCTTCTATACCAAAGACAAAAATGAGTGGTGCCTCTGAGGTATCTCAACACATATTTATCTTCCTTCCAATAAAATTTGGTTGGCTTAACCATGGCTTGACTAAGTTGGTTAACTGCAAAACACATGTTCAGTTGTGTGTTCACCAAATACATAAGTGAACATGCAAGCTATTTATAAATAGTATCCTCCACTACTTCACCTGAATTAGCATCCTCCTTCCTCTAGTTACCTGCTACAGGAGTCTCCATGGGTTTACTACTCTCCATGTGGAACTTCTTTAGAATCTCAATGGCATATTTTCCCTAAGACATAAACAATTCCTTATCTCCTTTCCATACTTCCATACCAAGACAATAATGCATGATCCATAGGTGCTTCATCTTAAATTATCTTGCAATATCATCTTTACAATATTTTATCATCTTCTCATCACCTATCATAATCAAATCATCGACATATAATACTATAATCAATAATTTTCCTTCAACCACAATATGGTAAAGGTTCACATTTGCTTCACTTTTTGTGAAGCCAAACCCAGTGAAATAGCTGTCAATGATGATGTACCAAACACGGGGTGTTTGTTTTAGTCCTTACAATGATCGCTTGAGTCTTCACACATGTAACTCTCTGTTGAAGGTATAAAATCCTTCTGGCTACTCAATAGACACCTCTTCCTCAAACATGTTTTTGAGGAATGTTGTCTTCACATCCATATTATGTATCTTCCATCCCATCTGTAATGATAGTGTTAGAATAGATCTGATTGATGAGTACCTTGCTACTGGAGGAAATTTATCATTGTAATCAATTCCCTCCACTTGAGAGAATCCTCTGGCCACAAATTTGGCCTTGTGTTTCTCCACACTCCCATCTACTACTTGTTTTACCTTGTGAAGCCATCTAGAAATCACCACTGACTTATTTGTTGGTCTTGGGAAAACTTCCCAAACATTGTTTCTAATAATGGAGTCATACTTCTCAACCATGGCATCAACCCATATGTTTTTGTATTGCTTCCTCGAATGAGGATGGCTCAACCTCTACACTCCCACTCATCAAAGCCATGTCGCCAGTGTAACAATCTGGTGACCTCCTCTGCCTATGATGTGATGTGGGAGCTCCCATATTATCTCTATCATCATGCATAAATTTTTCAGACTCTCTGGTGCACTTCATTCCATCGCTGGAAGTCTCTACATGAGTGGGTGCTTCCACTCTCTTCTCCTTTTCGTTTGGCTACTCCACATCATCCTGAGGTTCCTCCTTTGGAGCTAAAAGCTCCTCATCTACATGTAACTAAAGCTTCTTCTCAAAGGGAACATCTCATGGCCTTATCTTCATCGAACTTCACATCTCTACGAACCATTGTCATTCGGTTGGATGACAAGTACACCCTATAGTTGTGAAGTGTATTAGTGTACCCCAAGAATATTCCCAACTCAGTTTTTGGCTCTAGATTTTTCCATGCATCCTTGGCAACATGACAGTAGACTGATGAACTAAATATCCTGAAGTGTGTTGCATCTAGTTTCTTACCCAGAAGAGATTCTTCTAGTGTACTCATCCCAAGAATTTGATGACAGCTTCTGTTATGCAAATAAACAATTGTGTTGAATGCTTCAACCCACAAGTGAAATGGTAGGGCCATATCATGTAACATCACCCGTGCCACTTCCACAATACTTCTGTTATTCCTTTCATCTACCCCATTCTGCTATGAGTTATGAGGTGTTATTAAATCCCCTCGAATGCCTTCTGATTCACAAAAATTATTGATTTCATTCGACACATATTCTCCATCGTTATCGCTTATAAGAGCTTTAACTTTCCTACCAATATCTTTCATGGCAACTACTTTAAATTCACAAAATTTAGTGAGCGTTTGATCATTAGGGGAGTTTTGAGGTCTAAAATGGGCCTTCTAAGGAAATTATAAAATAATAGTGGAAATGATAAAATAAAATAATATTATATTACATCATCAAATTTTAGATGTCACTAGAACAAAATACTGTGGATAATCTGGGTCATATTTTTCCAAGAAAAACTATTTTTTCAACTCGTATATTCAACTTACCTCCCTATGGATTTACTCAAATTTCAAGTTGAAACACTCGTTGGATGCATAATTTGATTTTGCATCCAAGGAGTACCCATGTTGCATACTTTCAATGCACCATGCTACACAAAAAAAATGAGAAATACATGAAAACCATGATTGCAATCACTTTTTTTCATGTATTTCTCATTTTTCTTGTAGCAGGGTCCATCGAAAGTATGCAACATGGATACTCCATGGATGAGGAACTAAATGTTGCATCCAACGGTACTCCCGCTCGAAATTTGAGTGAAACCTTAGGGATATAAGTTGAAAAAGTAGTTTTATTATTTTATTATTTTTTAACTTTTTACTTTTTTACTCCAAAAATGGTGAATCATCCCCCATGGTTGACATCATGAACTTGAATTCTATTGGTTCTTATAAAGTTTATTTTGGTTGTAAATTTTTCTTAGGAGGCCCATTTTAGACCTCAAAATTCCCCTAATGCTTTCTAGTGCATGAAGAAAATCCAATGCTTACAAGAAAAATCATCAACAAATATTACATAATACCTATGCTTGGTCATGGATGCTGTTAAGAATGGTCCACACATCTATAAGTGAACTCGATCATGCATCACTTTTGCTCGATTGTCTTTATCATGAAATGAAGATCTGGTGTACTTCCCAAACATACACCCTTTAGATGTGTCTCTGTGTTCTAGTGTAACCTTGGGAATTCTTGTAGAAATTTGCTACATGATCTTCGAAGCTCTGTGGTGTAACTGACCCAATATTTTATGTCATAACTCACCAATGTCTCAGCTCTCCTGGGTTTGGATCCTGATTATCTTCTTTATTCAGAGGTATCGCCGCATTGAACCCCAGTTCGTAATGGGGTGATAATGTTGCCCATTATTTGCACTGCAAGGGGGGTTATTTGCGCTAAAAATAGATATAAAATTTCCTTGTAAAGTGTTGTAATTTCGTAGTCAATCTAGGTCATTCATTAGGTGGAAATATGACAGTAGAAGTTATATTTAATTTAGGGTTTTTGTCCCTATAAGACAATCCCTCGCTATATATGATGGAATTGTATTACGGCTATGTAGATGTGTATTTTGACTGAGAAAGAGAGAGGAGATTGTGTGAGAGTGAAGAGGGAATTACAACACATCTATTGCAGGTTGTATCTCTTCATTTTGTTGGATAATATAAAAGGAAGGAATGGTTGTTTCTCCCTGGAAGTAGCCTAAATTGGGTGAACCACATATATATGTGTCTCTCTTGTTCTACAATATTTTTTGTGTTCCATTTCTATGTAATATATAATTTTTCAACAACTAGTATTAGAGCCAAAGGTCTATTTGGCTGATAAACTCACAGGATAGAAGGGTTCCTAGTTCAAGTGGGAGCAATGGCGGAAGATGGTAGGTTTAGGGTCGAAAAATTTAACGACCAAAACTACCGGTTGTGGAAGATGCATATGGAAGATTATTTGTACCAGAAAGATCTATACCTACCATCGAATAGAAAGACAAAGAATTCAACGAGTATGACAGACACAGAATGGGATATTCTCAATAGAAAGGCACTTGGAACAATACGGTTGTGCCTAGCAGTGTCAGTAGCCTTTAATATTTCAAAGGAAACAACAACATAGGGTTTAATGTCGGCATTGGCCAAACTATATGAAAAACCCTCGGCCTCAAATGAGGTCTTTCTTATGAAGTGTTTATTTAATATGAAGATGTTAGAAGGTAGATCTTTTTCTGATCATTTAAATGAATTTAATATAGTTACCAGTCAATTAATTTCTATAGGGGTGAATTTTGATGATGAAGTTAGAGCTCTGTTATTTTTGTTCTCGTTGCCAGAAAGTTGGAATGGTTTAGTTATGGCCATTAGTAACTTTGTCTTTGGGTCTAGTACTTTAAAGTTTGATGATATTTTCGGTGAAATCCTTAGCAAGGAAATGCGATGGAAAAGCTCTGGTGAGACATCATGTAATGCTTTGACTACAAAGACTAGGGGAAGAAAAATGGAAGGAGGAAAGAGCCCAATATACCTTCTCTTCTTTTGTGCTCAAAGCACTACAGTCTTCTACATCCAATTTGTAAAGGTTCTTCACCCAAACCCTAATCCACTTCACCTATCTAGAGGCTATGTGACAAAGGAAATCCTTTCCCTTACTAAATATCACATCGTAGCCATGGTCCTCCAACATGGCAACTGAAACCAAATTCTTCTTCAAACCTGGAACATACATGACATATTTTAATGTGAGAGGAGAACCAGACTCCCTCTTAAAGGTAATAGTCCCAATGTTGGTCACATTATACCTCCAATCATATCCCATGTCAATGTGCATCTAGAGGTCCTTCTCCTCCAAATCATTCAAGAACTCTTTGTTGTCGGTCATATGGAATGAGGCCCCACTATCCAGGTACCACACACTACCCATCACCGATGTCACCATGCAAGGGATGAGGATGAAATCCAACTCAAAATTGTGAAGCAAGACCTTCACCTTCCACCACTCCTGAGGGATTCTTACCAACCTTATTTTGTAGACACTCTGTGGCATAGTGTCCTAGCTCGTGACAATGAAAGCATTTAATCTTCGACATGTCCTTCTTTTTATTGCCCTGATTGGAATATGATTTTGAATGGGATGACTTCCCCTTACTTTTTTTCACCTTTCCAACTAAGGAACAATTCTCCTCATCATCATGCTTGGATGAGGATCCATCTCTGGTGTTCTATTGGATCTCTTCTTGTGGGGCTCGGGATCCCCCAAGGGCAGTTTTGGGGCTAAAAGCCCATATTTTGGTAAAATTTTGTAATCCAAGTGTAAAGACTCTGCATTTTGTGGTTGCGGAGCACGTAGATGTTAAAGAGTCATAGGGTTGTCCACCCTTATTTTGGAAATGTAATGTCGATTGTAAAATATCTACCCATGGTCTGCGGACCATGGGATTGTATAAATAGAGCTAAGCTCTAAGTAGTAAGGGATAATCAATCAAGTAATGAAGATATGATGTATGAGAGATAGCTCTGAAGTAGAAGTCTAAGTCTTGCGTCATAATGTAGGTAGAGGCTCTGCAGCTAAGTGTGTAGAGGCCTAGAAGTCCGCAGCTGAGTGCGCAGACCCCTACAGCTGAGTGTGCAGGGTGGGTCGAGTTTGTAATTATCTAGAATTATCTATAAAGAGAAGTATTCTACAAATTTTGTGTCTTTCTTTCATGTTTATGCATCTTGTTATGTTGGGTATGCATTTCATTTATAATGCTTATATGATGCATGAATATATGTAATTGTGTTGGTTAAGTGAACGCAAGTAAGAACATATGTTTACACGAAGCTAACTAAGATCTATTAATATGATAAGTAAGACACTTAGCGTAGTTCAGGAGATATCACAACTTGTTGCTCTAGTAGCAAGAAAGTACCTCAACCCCATGTTAGGGGTGTGCGAAAGCTGATTGTACCCTTTCGTGAAGGTATGGAAGGGTGGAACAGAGTGCTAAGCAACCTGCGCAAAGGCAGGTATAGCCAGAATAAACCAACATCCCATCCATCTCAAGGGTGTGGAAACTTGGTTCCAACATCCCCCCGTACTGCTTCGGGTGAGACTTCAGTCCATGTTCCATGGGCTGATGCTGAAAGGGCTAGTAGTGTAAGGATTTGTTTGGCTAACTAACGTTGAACCTAGGTTAGGCCCCCTCAAGCCAACAAATGGTTTTGTTGCCAGGACCGGAATCTTCATAAGAGATGTGTGATGTCGTATCACTAGAATCCAACTAAGAAAGAAATCGAAGGCTGGTTGGATAGAAGGATTCATGAGTTCGCAGCACAAGAAAACAAAAACCCGTGACTGTCAAAATAATAGTGGTTGGACCAATACCTGTATACAGAGATCCACAAAGCTAGAAAATAGCCAAGGAAAGTGGAAACTTGACGGTCCTATTGTGTGGACCCCAGAGCTAGTGCGAAAGTTGGAAGCATCATAGGATAATATCACACGTGCTATCGATCATTGGCTCGATCACGTCATAGGAGGATTTGTGACTGAATTCGCAGTCGACACCTCAGTCAGCTATAGCGAGGCAGAGCGAGCTTTTTCGAAGGACCGTGAGGTAAGTATGTAAAATCTCTGAATACTTGGATTAAAATGTTGTTGTGCAAAAAATGGGTTATGCAACTATTTTGATGTTTGGGACTATGCGAAGCAGAAAAAGTTACAGAAATGAAGGAAATGAGGGTCCGAAGTATAGCCCCTTGATTTCACCTCCACGAAGAGACGAAGAAGGAATAGTGAAGGTTTCTCCATGAAGTGTTATTCAGTTAATAAGGCAAGGATTACCATGAATACCACCTCCGCCCACACCACCGCTGACTTCACTACCGTCACCTCCAACTTCACTCATACCACCTCCACCTCCACCGCTATTCAGTACGGAAAATACAATGAAGTTTCCTTTGTTCTAAGGCTTGGGAAATGAGGACCCGGACCATTTCTAGTTCATTGTAAGGGTTGTATGGGAAGCTCAAGGTGTTACAGACGATCACATAAATAAGGCAACATTGGTTAGTTCTCTGCAAGATCGCTCACTAACCTGGTATATTAAGTACTCTAACGATAACCCGAATGCTAGAGTAGCATACATCTAGGAAGCACTAAATAAGGAATTTAGCATGCTTAAATCCGAGGCACAATCAATTATGGCCTTCAAAGAGATCGTGATGTGATCAGGAGAGACGTCGTGGGAATTGGATCAAAGGTTGAAGTGTCAAATCCGTGAAGCCAATATGAATTTGACAGATGGACAACATCGTGAGTGGTTTGTGGCTTTGCTACTACCACACTTAAGGAGTGTGTTGTTGCAGCAGAAGATAACAACTCAGGTAGAGGCCTTGGAGATTTCCATGAGACTACATGAGACTCTGATGCAAGATCCTAATCTAGGAGTTCAGCAGATCCATGCGCAGTTGCAAAATCTGTGCCTTGAGATGCAAAGTCTGAAGCAGGATAGGACAGTTCGGCCAAAGGTACCCGAGGAGGTATGGTGCTTGAAATGCAAGAGTCAAGGTCATGACAAAGACCATTGCCCGGTCTTTGCAAATTACCTTGTAGGAGGAGGATCGATGCCTTTCAGGCTGGAAGCTCAAGCAAGACCTAGCGCAGTGCATGCTTTATGGTTTTTTATCCGTCAAGTAGCTGGAAAACATGCCATGGATAACTGCCACTTGTGACAGAAGTATGTGCAAACATAGGAACAGTTGTTCTACAACTTTTGTAGGTCGATAGGACATGATGATCATACATGTAGGAGCTATGAATTGATGATGGATAGAACTCCTACCTATAGGTTTTAGGCCAAAACGCAACCCCTTGATTAGAATGCATGGATGGTGCAGACAAGATTTCAAGGGCGCAGACGAGGCCAAGGTGGAGGAGGACTTGGTAGAGGCCGAGGACAATTGATTTGCTACAATTGGAGAGGGCCGGGACACTATGCCCGTGATTGCAATAATCTAACGCATCCGTCGTGAAAGTATTGCACGTTTTTTAATCATGAAACAGAAGGCTATCCTACGCTAATTTCTAGGATACATGACAAAGGGGCGCTACTGCCTCCTCATGAGGTCTGAGCTGCGCGAGGAAGATTTGAACGTAAATATAGTGCACTAAAGTGGAATTGCGACGGGAGATGACAAGGGGAAACAGTCAGAAGATAGTACATGGGTTCACAAAGCCCCAGTGAAAGAGGCTGAGTTTGATTTGGAGTGTGCTCAGGAAGCCTTCATGGAAGCTAAGAAGAGCTTTGTTGAGGTTTCCACCTCAGAAAGCAAGGATAAGCCTGAGCCGGAGATGGACCCCTCTATGCTCACAACTTTCCTAGAAACCTGTATGAAGTTACTATGCGACAGCAAGGCTGTGAAAGGGCTATAAGAACTCATCAATAAATTTGTTGGGACCGCGCTAGGTGAACCGTACGTAGTCCGAAAGATCGGTAAGCATAAGACAAGGACAGGGCGTAAAATGAGACTCACTACACATATTGGAGAATACGAAATGGATCAAGTCATTCTGGATTTTGGGTCAGATGCGAATGTTCTACCGAAATAAGCATGGGAGAAAATGGGGAGACCTGCACTGCAATGGTCTTTAATTCAGATAAGGATCGCAAATCAATAGAAAATCATACCCATGGGGTAGCTGCAGGGAGTGACAGTGGATATTGAGGGAGGGAGCATGCTGGCAGATTTTGAAGTAATAGAGATTGTAGATGACAGCAATCCCTACCCTGTGCTCTTGGGAGTTGACTGGGCTACTCATATGAATGGGGTAATCAATCTGAAGAAGCAAAAGATGATCTTTGAAAAGAAATTATTGTGCATAATAATACCCCTAGATCCTACTGAAGGATCGCGTTATACAAAACCAATCCGTGATTATGAGAGTGATGATGATCTAGACTGCATCTACAAGATAATAACGCAATACCAAGACTGCGTGAATCCCACCGTGGATGGATGGATTACATGGGAGCACAAGAGTTCCTGCACTTCAGACTCCGATGAAGAAATAGAATGCGGGCAGAATCGGTTACATGAAGTAACTACGCTGAATTGCAACATGATGACCCGGTCGCTGCACTGTGTGTCATCAAAGGAAAGAAAGATGCCTATTTATGATGGTCTAAATGAAGTAGATATCTTTTTGGATGCATTTGAAAGAGAGGTGCCACAAAATCAACTCTTCCAGGCCCTTAGGTTGGGCATTGTGCGCTACGCTCGCAAGATGGTGGGGTATGCACAAGGGAAGCTTTGATGATTGGCACGAATGTAGGATAATGATGAGAGCACAATTTGGGGAGCCTAAGATGTGACTAATAGACTAGTACGATGAGAAGAATGATCTGTGCATGCATTTGGCCAAATGGATGCAAGCCAATGGAGAAAAGCCACAACTTGAATCGATGTGAACCTATTTTTTCATACCTTGGATGTTATCCCAATGAATTGGTATATAGAAAAGAATCTTTTCCATGGGACAGGTGAATGGGATATCCTGCGTGAAGGATTCATGACAACATTTAGTTTTGAGGATGGGTTTGATGGTATTGATGAAGCGCTACAAGAGGTGAAAGCATCCATATTTAGGATACCACAAGATCCTTTAGACCTGACGCAGCCTAAATGGGCTACTAAGATGAGTCACGTGCTGGAATGTTATAATGTAATTGTTGAAGAGGAGGATGAGGATCCGTGGAAGATTAAAATTCCAGAGACATAAGGCCACCACGAGGTTCAGGGACCGCAGATTGAGAACCCTAATATAGCCACGCCGGTGAGAACTAAACAAGTTAACATTGGTACAGAGGCAGAAACCAAATTCACAAATATTGGAGACTACTGGGACAACGCGACAGTGGATAAGGTCGTTAAATTTCTCCAGGAATATCAAGACTTATTCCCTACCAAGTTTACGGATTTGAAAGGGATAATTAGAGATTTAGGAGTGATGAAGATCACGTTAAAGCCGAACACGAAGCCAGTTAAGCAGAGGCCTTACTGCCTAAATCCAAAATACAAGGAGAAGGTCCGCTTAGAGCTGGATAAGATGCTAGCAGCCGACATCATTGAACCTATGGAAGAGTCTGATTGGGTAATCCCAATGGTGGTGCAAGAGAAGAAGCAGAAGGATGAGATAAGGATATGTGTGGATCTCATAAAATTGAATGAGGCTTGTGTGCATGATCCTTTCCCAACTTCATTCACAGATGAAGTGTTGGACAATGTAGGTGGCTAGGAAGCATACTCCTTCACTGTTTTTGGCGAGTGCTAAGGAAGGAAGGCTCTGCTTCCTATACTTAGGTGAGAAGGGGAAGACTCCTATAGCTGAGTGTGCAGGAGGCCTTGGTAAGTCCTCAGCTGAGTGCGCGGACCCCTGTAGCTGAGCGCAGGGTAGCAAAGTCCGTAATCTGAACATTGAAGATCAATAAAGACTGATTTTGAAGAATTGTTGAGCAATCTGAGTATTTATGTTGATTTTGTTTATGATATCATTTGTCGCTTATAATGTGTTTTCTATGGAATAATGAATGAATGTTGCACGAAACCACTGAATTTGTCTTATCTATGCATAGTTTAACTAGTTATCTAGTTTCACGAAGATAAAGAATTATTTTTGTTATGTTTTCTGATGAATTGGATAGATCTAAGCGAAGTCAGATCTAGGGTTATTTATTGATGCGCAAAAGTGAATAAATGGTTTGTTTAAGGTACGCAAAGACTAATCGTAGACCTTTGCGAAGGTCTAGAAGCCATTCTCATAGAGTTGTAGTAGCGAACCATAGGAGACTATTGATCTGCACATAGGCAGATCTGAGATTTAGGAGCTTAAGAACCACTTATTACATGTCACTGGATGAAAAAACCTGGTTCTAGCATTCCCCAATACTTCTTCAGGTGAGACTGTAGCTTGCGTTATGCAGGTTTTTGTCGAAAGAGCCAGCAGTTAGGGTTTTGTTGGTTGATGCGAAAAAACTTTGAACCTAGGTCAAGCCCCCTTAATCCAACAAATGGTTCCATCGTCGAGACCGGGATCTATCTAAGAGATGTGCGATAAATGGTTTCCTACAAACAAAGAGCTTGATAAGTGGATTGATCGAAAATTGCATGCGTCCGTGGCTCAAGATAACACGAGCCCAAAATTATCCAAGGAGCAATGGTTGCAAATATTTGTGTACACGGACGAGACTGATGCATTCTTCTATTTCTTCCCTGAATAAATATACGAGTGTCTGTCTAAATTAGCTTATAGTCAAGGGACGTGGAGGATTGAAGGCCCTATAGTGTGGACCCCTGAGCTAGTGTGACATCTAGAAACATCATAAAGAAATATCATACGGGTTGTGGATCACTGGGTTGATCCTATGTTGGGTATTTTTGTCACTTATTTTGAAATCTATAGGAATATTAGCTATAGCGAAGCAGAGTGAAGGATCTTTAAAGGACGATGAGGTAAGTATTTGAAATTGTTGAAGACCTGGATTAAAATGTTGTTATGTGAAAAAAGAGTTATGCAATTACCTTGATGTTTTGGGCTATGCGAAGTGGGAGATTCTTTAGAAGGAATGAAGGATCCATCCCAGAATATATTCCGCTCATTGAACCCCCTTCAAGCGACGATGAAGGGGCAATTTGACTACACCGTGAAGTGTAGTTTAGTTAATAACGTAGGGTATTCTAATGATACCTCATCCATCCACTCCACCTCCACCTCCACCTCTGCCTCATACACTTACACCTACGCCTTCACCCCCTCCACCTCCATTTCCACCATTCAACATGGCGAACGTGATGAATATGTCGATCTTTAAAGGAATGGGGACCAAAGATTCAGAACAGTTTTGGTTTTTTGCAGATGCTGTTTGGATAGCACAGCAGATTACAGATGATAATATTAAGAAAGCGTAGTTGGTTACAACCTTACAGGACCACGCCTTAACATGGTATATCAAGTATTGCACTGATCACCCCAATGCGTCGTTGGCAGATACCTAGCTAGCTTTGAACAAGGAGTTCAGTAAGCCTAAGTCAGAGGCATAGTCGGTAATTGAATTTAAGGAAATCTGACAGAAGGTCGATGAGACACCTTGGGAATTTGATCAGAGGTTGAAATGCCTAATCGGGCAGGCTAATATGCAAATCTCATATACCTAGCATTGTGACTGCCTTATCGCATCACTCTTGACACATTTAAGAATATCTTTGTCACAACATAAAATAGCAACGCAAGCAAAAGCCTTGGAGATTGCGATGAGGCTGGATGCATCACCTATTCAGGATACAAACCTAGGAGTGCAATAGATTCATTCATAGCTGGAAATCCTACACTTGGAGTTGCAGAGCTTGAAGAAATGAAGGGAAGCTTAGTCGGAGGTGCACATTGAGATCTGGTGTCTGAAATGTAAGAGCCATGGACAAGATAAGGATCATTGCCTGATATTTAAGAATTACATCATAGGGGGGGCATGTTCCCCTGAAACCAGAGAGTAATGTTGGGACGAACGTGGGATCTGCAGTAGGTGTGCTATTTGTTAGGTTACAGGACAGCATGCTACTAATAACTGCCATCTATTGCAGAAGTTTGTACAAACCCCTCAACAGTTATTTTGTAATTTTTGTAAGTTTGTAGGGCACGATGAACGCCATTGTAGAAGTTATGAGTTGATGATGGATAAGACCCCTACCTACATAATGCAAGCATAAAACTAGCCTCAGGATCAAGGTACAGGAGCAGCGCGTGCACGATTCCAAGGCTGAGGACGAGGAAGAGGCACTGGACCAGGGTGAGGTCGTGGGTAGGTAATCTACTATAACTATGGTGAAGCAAGGAACTTCACACAAGATGGTCCAAATCCCACACCTCCCTTTTTCCAGTATTGTTGATAGTTTAACTGTGTCATAGAGGAATGTCCTGTCCTTATGGAAAAAATGAAAGAGAATAAGGCACAGCCCCAGTAGCCTATGCAGAACATTCAAATGATGAGGGCAGAGCCCTGCGAAGAGGATTAGAACATAGATATTGTGTTGAGAAGTGGTATGAAAATTGGTACAGATAAAGGTAAAAAGCCTAAGGAATATGGATGAGTATGCAAGGCTGTTGAGAAGGAAGTCAACTTTGATCTGAATCGTGCTAAAGAAACTTTCTTAGAAGCAAAGAAGAACTTCATTGAGGCCTCCACCTCAGGAAGCCACGATAAAATGCTAGCAACTAATGCGACTCAAGAAGTAGATCCTTCAATATTAGCTACCTTTCTAAAGACTTGTATGAAGCTTCTGCGTGATCAAAAAGTTGTCGAAGGATTGCAAGATTTAATAGACAAGTGCACCAATAAGGAAGAAACTCCTATGGAGCAACACACTATAAAAAAGATTGGTAAACATAAGGCCCGAATAGGGCATGAGATGAGGCTAATCATGTAGATTGGTGAATATGAAATGGACTAGGTAATCTTGGATCTGAGATCTGATGTGAATGTCTTTCCTAAGCAGACATGGAAAAGGATGGGGAGACCTTCATTTTAGTGGTCTCCTATTCAGTTGCACGTGGAAAATCAGTAGAAGATTATTCCAAGGGAGCATTTATATGGTGTATAGGTGGATATTGAGGGTGTGAGTGCACTGGCTGACTTTGAAGTCATTGAGATAGTGGATGATAGTAACCCATACCTCGCACTACTAGGAATTGACTGGGCTATTGATATGAATGGGGTAATCAATTTGAAGAAGCGGAAGATGTCATTTGAGAAGAAGTCACTCAAGGTTGTAGTTCCATTAGACCCTGCAAAAGGAGCACGTTATACTAATACTGTGTGCGACTATGTAGAAAGCGATGATGATATAGATCAGATCAAGATAATAGCATGATATGAGGATTGGATCAATCCTATAGCCGATGGACAAATTACGTGGGACAAGGATAGCCCGTGCACCTCAGATTCAACATTGGTAGAACAGGATGCATGAAGTATCTGCACTCTACTATAATATGATGACCAAGTTGTTGAGGTTTGTCTCAACTGAAGTAAGAAGTCTTCCACATTATGATGGTTTGAGTGATGTGGAATTGTTTCTAAATGAATTTGAAAGAGAAGTACCAGAATAGCATTTATTCCAGGCACTAGAGTTGACGTTGCGTGCTACGCCTGCCGGTTGGTGGGGTACGCACAAAGAAAACTTTGCAAGATGGAGAGAATACAGAAGAATGATGAAGTTAAGGTTTGACCAAGATAATACCAGAATGACAAAAAAATATAGTGAGAAGGATGATATGCACGATCCTTTAGCAAAATGGACTAAGGCCTAGGGAACATAACCATAACCAGAATGGGTGCATATATTCTATCATACGCTCGATACGATCCCAATGAACTGGTATTTGGAGATAGAGTTTCGCAATGGGATTGTCGAATGTGACATTTTAAGGGAGAGTTTTCTATTAACCTTCAGCTGTGACGATGGGTTTGATAGTATTGATGAATCGCTGCAAGAAATAAAAAAAGATATATTCAGAATGCTGAAGGAACTGGTAGAGTGGACTCAGCCAGATTGGAGTACACAGCTGCGCCATACGCTGGAATGTTATAAGGTGACTGTTAAAGAAGAGTATGATCCATGGAATATTACAATTCCTAAAACTGAAGGACAACGTGTGGTCGAAGGACAGAAGGTGGCGAACTCAAATATATCATAGCCTTTGAAAACTCAGTAGGTAAACATTGGATCTAAAGAAGAACCTAAGTTTGTGAATATAGGAGACTATTGGGATGAAGATACGGTTGATAAGGTAGCTAAGATGTTGCGTGAGTACTAGGACTGATTCCCCATGAAGTTTTCAAATTTGAAAGGGATTGTTAGAGATTTAGGCGTTATGAAGATTACACTGAAACTAGATGCGGAGCCTATTAAACAGCAGCCTTACTCATTGAATCCAAAGTATAAGGAGAAGGTGCACCTAGAACTGGATAAAATGTTGGAAGTTGGTATTATTGAGCCTATGGAAGAATCTGATTGGGTAAGCCCTATGGTGGTCCAGAAAAGAAATAGAAGGGCGAGATCCGCATATGTGTAGATCTTCAGAAACTAAATGATGTCTGCACGCACGATCCATTTCTGACACCATATACTGACGAAGTATTAGAAAATGTTGGGGGATAGGAGGCATATTCGTTCGCTCATGGATTTTCGGGTTATCATCAAAATAATATCACATCAGAGGATCAAATCAAACCAACCTTTGCGACTGAGTGGGGTTGCTTCCAATATAAAATTATGCCATTCAGATTGAAGAAAGCACCTGCAATCTTTTACTGAGTAGTGACTGCAGCATTCAAAGAGTGTATTCATAGGTTCTTGGAAGTATATTTTGATGACTAAAGTGTGTTTGGGTTGGTAAAGCGACATGTTGTGAGTTTGTGCCTCATCCTAGGTACATGTTGAAGGTATCAGATCGTGTTGAACTTAAAGAAATGTATATTATGTGTGCCTTTTTGGACTTTTCTCGGTCACGTTGTATGTAAGCAGGAATTGATGGTGGACCCTACAAATATTGTCATAATTGTGAATTTGGAACCTCCTAGGAACGTGAAAGAAATGTGCGAGACATTGGGACATACTCAGCACTATAGGAAATTGATTAAGGCATATGCCCAGATAACCGCGCCAATGGAGAAATTGTTAAAACAGGATGTGATGTTTTACTGGGATGAAGATTGTCAACGCACCCTGGATGTCTTAAAGAAGAAAATGGTGACAGCACCTATTTTAGTGTTTCCAGACTGGAAAAAGGAGTTTCATGTGCATGTTCATGCCTCCTGCATTACACTAGGAGTAGTATTACTACAGGTAGGTAAGGGAGAGATTGATCATCTGATAGCTTTCGTGATCACTGCACATTGAAGTACTTGGTCAATAAGCCTGTGCTGGGGGGAAGATACGTCGATGGTTACTATTGTTCCAGTAGTATGACTTTGAAGTAATTGTGAAACCTAGAAGGTTGAATGTAGGCCTAAACCATCTATCTAGGATTGAAACAGGTGAGGAACCAAATATTCTGGAGGAAGGACTTCCAGACATGCAACTCTTTATGGTGTGCGTCGCGGATGATTATTTTCCTAATAATATTCAGTTCTTAACAATAGGAATAGCTTCGGAAGGTTATTCCACTCAACAAAAGAAGGATTTAGTCATTTGTGCTGCAGACTTTTCAATAATTGCAAGTCATTTGTATAAGATGGGATTGGATGAGATATTGCAAAGGTATGTTCTAGAGTTTGAACGCACTAGTATCCTAGTTGAAGCCCATGGAGGAGTGGCAGGAGGTCACTATGCAGGGAAAGCGATCGCGCAGAAGATCTTGCATGATAGGTTATGGTGGCCAACATTACACAAGGATGCTAAGGCATACTGCAAAGCATGCGATTCTTGCCAAAGGATGGGGAAGCCTTGGCAAGGGGATGAATTTCCTTTAAATCCCCAAGTTTCATTGCAGGTATTTGAGAAATGGGCCATTGATTTTATAGTTCCAATACAACCACCAAGAAAGAAGATGGGCACGCAGTATATAATTACTTTAACTGGGTATTTAAGCAAGTGGGCGGAATCACAGCCAGTGAAGGATTGTATAGTGGACACTGCTGTGAAGTTTCTATTCGAGTATGTCTTAACAAGGTTTGGATGCCCAAAGATATTAATGAGTGATAGGGGTACACATTTCTTGAATGAAATGATTAGCGCGACGTTGGAATAATTTCAGGTATATCATCAGAAGAGCACACCCTATCACCCACAGGTGAATGGAATGGTTGAAGATTTTAACAAAATCTTGGAGCACACATTGACAAAGGTGTGAAACTCATAGAGGAATGACTAGGACATGCATGTACCTATTGTATTATGGGCTTATAGGATGACCTGTAAGAAGTTGACAGGACATACACCTTCGGGTTGGTCCATGGAATCGAAGCAGTCATGCCGATGGAGTATATTGTGCCCAGTCTAAAGATTGCAGCCTCAACTGAGATGGTGGACTGCAAGACCTTGGAGGAATGACTCACGTAGATCATGGAGTTAGAAGAATATCGCTTGCTTGCATGATTTCACCAGCAAGTGCAAAAGGAGCGTGAGAAAGCATGGCATGGTCGCTATATTAAGTTGCGCACGTTCAAGGTCGATGATTTGGTGTTGTTATATGATAGCAAGTTCACGAAGTTTCCAGGAAAATTTCAAATGCACTCATTAGGGCCATATGTTATTAAGGAGATCACAGATGGTGGCATAGTTCAACTTGTGAAGCTGAATGGAGAACCATTCCTTGGAAAAGTAAACGGAAGTAGGTTGAAGTTATACACAGGGGATCCTACCCCTGCGCGATGACTATATGGAAGTAGGACAGTCTTAGAAATCTAGGCAGCTGCAAGGGATTGTGGGACTATAAACGACACTGCCCGATGAGGTGAAGAATGTGGTAGAAAGATTGTGCGATGGATGACAGGGTTCCGGTAGGTGAAGTTGCACTGGATGAGCTGCTCCATGGAGGATGGTGTTGCACAGGTGGGTCCCAAAGTAGCCGTTGGGGTTACTATTCATGATTTGATGGCAAAAATCAGTTAAGAGGAGTGATTAGGCACTATTTATGGAAAACATATTTGGAGATTTGTTGCTAAAGATGCATTTGTTATCAAAATTTGGGGGGAACGGTCAAATTTGAATTCAAAACACCCTATAAATTAGATGTGTTGATCCAACAAAGAAAACTTTGAATTCTAATAATTGGTTGGGTGCTTTGTTGTTCAACACTTATGAATTGTAAGGTTTGGGAGAACTTAATTTCCAGTCCAGTATTTGCAACGCTGAAATTAACCAGAGACTTGTTCTTCAGCAAATGACTGCCACAAATCCTGCAAAAAGCATAAGTTCAAAAATTGTTGTGTCTGATGCACCGGGCCCTAAGAGTTCAAATATGGAAGTTTCCACCCCTGTGCCTACCGCACCGAGGTCATCGAGGCCAAAGAAATCCACTACAAAAGAGAAGCAACCATCCGCAAAGGAGAAGCAGAAGAAGCCAATGCTGGTGAGAATGTCACCGAGGAAGAATCTGGAGGTGCAACAAAAGGAGAAAAAATAAAAACAACTAGAGAAAGTGGTTGATTTGGAGGAGGAAGAATACTAAGGCATAGGGGAATTGGACACCAAAGAGGTAGAGCCTATCTCACAGCTTCCCGAGTATATCCCTCTGCAGAAGGGAAAGACCAAGGTTACCAAAGACCCTGATTTAGGGAGATTCTTAGTTTCAACTCCCCTATTGTCTGAACAAGTGGAATTTGAAGGCACACCATTAGCATGAATTCTAGTGCTAAAAATGGAGGATTGGGACCTTGCGAACCACGAGAGATTCCCACATTTGGCAACAAGCAAGTATATGACCAAATTTACTATCAGGAGACTGGAGTTACGTGGTTGGAGCCCATGAAGTGGGTTAGAGGTGTTGAGCAGGCGGGGTTTCTGCACTTGCTCTGTGTACCGCATTATCGTCGATCGACTATCAACATGGTGTATGTGCACCAACTCCTTGCGTTGGTGCAAATGGGTTCATATGGCTTGGGGAGCCCATCCCAATAACAGACATGTTAATCCATCGCATAACAAAGTTGTCTTACAAAGGAGTGGACCCTACCAAGGAGTTTGGAGGGAAAACTAGGGAAAAGGAATTAGCAGACAGGATGAAAGCAGAGTATGGGCTTGTTAAGAAGTTGTGTGGATACTCTATCTGCTATATCTAGGACTAAGCGATGTAGTTAGCTGCCCAGATTCTCATGGGAAAAATTATGAGGAAGTGTTGCATGGATCAAGTTTCGGTGCTAGTAGTATCACTAGAAGCACAGTGTGTGAAGGGCGTCCAATACAATTGGGAAAAGTATCTATGTAAGGAGTTCCTCGTGAACTACGAAGAAGCCCAAGAGGAAAGCAAGTCGTTTCATTATGCTTGGCTTTTATTATCTATTGTTTTAGTGGCTTGGATATTGTTGAAGGATAGTCAGTTCCCCCCTCACAAGGAAGATTTACTCGAGGCAGCGTGGTTCACCTCGTTGTGGTCTACAAAGGATCCAAAAAGGATCAAGGAGTCAAAAATTTTATGGATTCTCATGGAGATGGACCTTCATATGGTTATCAATCAGAGGCCAAGGTTGTCCCTAACCTTTTTTCACGCAATTTACGGCCTACGTGGAGTTCAAGGCCAGTTTCCACAATGTGTCAATTAGAGCGAGAAAGGATCCAAAGCATGTATGGCACAAGTTTCCCTATTTGGTATCTGAGATGAACGTGCAAGATATTATGGGGTATTAGCCAGCAAAGTTGTGCAAACCCGCGAGGCTTGATGTGGATCAAGAAAAGGTGTGAAGAGCTCTGTTATGTAGAAATGTAAGGAATCTACTCAGAAGGCCACGTGAGCTCTTGATGAGCAAAAGAAGAAGGAGGTTGTTGCTAAGGCAACTGTGGAGAAAGAGCAGGCAGAGAAAGAGCACGCTGCCAAAGAGCAGGTAGAGAAAGAGCACGCTGCCAAAGAGTAGGCCAAGAAAGAATGATAGGATATAGAAGCAAGCAAAAAATCAACTTTACAGCACACCGATGAGCAAGAGCTCTCAAAATAGGAAGGAGGTAGTGGTGAGAAGCAGAGCACTCTTTTCACCTTGAAGGGGCATGGGTAGGAGAAGATATGTGGACAGCAAAAAAAGCATAAGTCTAATAAGAAGACACACTTAAACCCAATGGTGCTGACAGAAGGCGATCTCGATGAGATCGGTGACAAAGTTAGAGACACGACAACTGAGGTGTTGCAACAATTTGAGCAACAGTATATACAGACATTGGGGAGCATCTAAAATGATCTACCCAAGTTGCAGATCTGGGCTAATAGGATTCAAGCAGGTGTCGAGAAAGTGAGTGAGGTGAAAGTGAGCCTGACACAGGGAAGTGCCATAATGACAGAGCCAGAATAGACTCTGGACCTTGGAGTCATACCATTTCCACAGGGGTCCATTCGCATAAAATCAGATGAGGATCATGCTGTGATCAATACAGTGAAGGATATGAGACTAAATTTGGCTGTGCTACCACTCCAAACCCTCCATGCACTGCATCAAGGGGTTTTAGATGAGTTGAGGATTAGAGAGAAGTGTGCCCTCAACATCATTAGTGATTTTAAGGTCAAGAACGAACAAATGTTTGCAGAGAAACCTCAGGTGCTGAAGGAAAAAGCGGACCTACAGACACGACACTAGAGCCTAGAGACAACAATAAAACGGGCCTACAAAACAGTACCAAAATTGAACATATCTGAGGATGCCGAAGCTTTGGTAAAAATAAGGAAATTGGTTGTTGCAGTACGTGCCTCAAAAGAGGAAGTCAACAGGGTTAATTTTGACTTCCAGATGAGGATAGTAGAGCTGCAATTGAAGCTGCAACCAACAACTCTGCTAGAGGTTCGAGAGAAACTTGGAGAAGCAATCAAGGATGGTATGAACACATTGGATACTGCAGTCACAGACTGTACAATGATTTTCGACGCAGCAATGGAATTATGGACCAATCTACAGGAGGACCCAAACCTGCAGAAGTTGAACACCGATGTCAGAGAGTCACAATGGCAGTATGATGAGGTCCGAGTGATTGCACGCACTTTGGCTCCAACACAACGCCTCGCGAAGTTACAAGAGGGAAAGCAGCTGCAAGTACGGGTGGAAGAATTGCAGAGGAAAGAGGCCCTGCTAAAGGCCAAATTACATTCATGGCTAGAGGAAGCTTGTCAGATTACTCTGTCACTTCAGGAAAAGCTAAAGGTGCTACAGAAGACTCAGAGGAAAATGCACCTAGTAGTAGAGGGCCCAACAATAGAGAAATAGGTCGAAGTGGTGCAGCAGGCCGCGAAATAGAGTTTTGTTAAAGTTGTAGTATTACAGGTTAAGCTCGGTGGTCTACACAGCAAGATTGAGGCACCAGTTTAGTGACTTGAGGGAGAGTCATGATATTTGTGTTGGGGGCCTATTGGGATAGGTTCCCTAGGGTCAGTTTTGGGGTTAGTTAACCCAAATTTTGTATCAGTTTTTGTAAAATATGTAAAGTATCCACGAAATGTAGATGTGGAGCACGTAGATAGATAGGAGTCAAAGGGGTATTATCCCCTTATTTGGATAAGTAGATAAGTCGGTTTTGATACTACCCATGGATCGCGTACCATGGTATTGTATTGAGAAGGCTATATATTTCAGTCATAGCGATTCTAGAACTAAGTAGTTGGAAACTAAGTAAGCTAAGGAAAGATAGAGACTGTTTTGGGTGAGTGCTAAGGCAGGAATGCTCTCCTTCCTGTAATTAGGTGAAGAGGGTAAGTCTCCTGCAGCTGAGTGTGCAGGGTAGAAGAGTATGTAATCTAAAGATTGAATATCAATAAAGACTGATTTTGAAGAATTATTGAGCAATCTGAGTATTTCTATTGATTATGTTTATGATATCATTTGTCGCTTATAATGTGTTTTCTATGGAATAATGAATGAATGTTGCGTGAAACCATTGAATCTGTCTTATTTATGCATAATTTAAGTAGTTATATAGTTTCATGAAGATAAATAATTACTTCTGCTATGTTTTATAATGAAATGGATAGATTTTAGTGAAGTCATAACTAGGGTTATTTATTGATGCACGAAAGTGAATAAATTATTTTCTTAAGGTCCGCAAAGACCGATAGTAGACCTTCACGAAGGTTTAGAAGTCATTCTCATAGAGTTGTAGTAGCGAACCATAGGAGACTACTAATCTGCACAGAGTTAGATTTGAGATTTAGGAGCTTAAGAACCACTTATCACATGTCCCTATATGTAGAAACTTGGTTCTAGCATTCCCCAATATTGCTTCGGGTGAGACTGCAACTTGCTCTATGTAGGTTGTTTCTAAAAGGGCCAACATTTAGGGTTTTGTTGGTTGGCGTGAACAACTCTGAACCTGGGTTAGGCCCCCTTAAGCCAACACTACGCTATATCAATTACTTTAGCCCAATTAAATTCTCAAATTATCAATTTATTCAACAATAATTAATTCTTACAATCATCATCGATAATTAAAGATAGAACAGTAAAAGCAATGAAAATAGGAGACAATCAACACATCAACAAGAGACACACATTTGGTCAAAGATCAAGGAAAAACCCCACAAGGGGGAAAACCCTTTGAAATTCTTATTCTATTAGATTGTCTTCAAATGTTCAATAGAGAGTAAAATTATCTTATATCCATAAATAATATCAAATTCAAAGTTTTGACTTGTACAATAAATCTACCAACTAGTATCAAAATATGTGCCAATAGTCAAATCTTGTCAACTGTCATAAAGTATGTAATTCTAAAAAAGTCAACAATAGTTAATGTGCCCTAACTAGTCCTTCATCCAATGGTCAAATATCCCTTCAAGAACTCGGTCAACATCCCACAAATTCAGCATTAATTTCTGGTCCAAGTCAGCCCAAAACAATCAACGAAAATCTAATCAAAGGAGAGAGAAAACTCTATGGTCAAGTCTGTAATTTCTTCTACAGTTAACCTAAGTCAAACACCTCAATTTTTGTGCCAAAAATTGAAGCTAGCTCAAATGGAAATTCCCTCAAAATATCAAACCAAAACTTAGTCTATAAAATCAAAGTCAATGTTGGTCAATGCTAGTCAAAGTTGCAGGAAACTTCAGATTTTAATCACCTGTCATTTTCAACCTCCTCCTTCACGCATTTTAGAGAAACCCTATAAATTCAGATGTATCAAATGTAAGAATAGAGGATGATATGATGTTATAATGGTCTCCAAATGAGGATCCTTGACTTGTATTTATAGGCATTTGAGGAGGGACAATTTGTCCTCTAAGGCAACGTGATCAAATGTCATATTGTGGGCTTCACATCAAAATTACACTTTCACTTATCTAAATATTGTACTTGAAAATTCAAAATTGGTCCTCTCGAAATGAGGAATCTAGCCTAATGATTGGAATTTGTCACTGATCTTCCAAATTACAAATTTTGATCTCTTGAGAAAGGAGGAAAAGCATCGAAAAAGACGAGGGAAATCCAAGTCAAAGGAGAGAAATCAAGATCAAGGAAGAAGAAAATATGACCTAAAACGCCCACAACGATGAAATTTTAGAATTGTAGGAGGGAAACAAATTGTTGTTTTGTTGCAAGAGGCATAAATTCTATTGTAGGGGCCTAAATTTAAATTTTAACCAGTTTTAGAAGGGTTTGACCATCGTTGACTTCAGGAGACTTTGACTTGTTGGAAAAGCTTAGAAGGAGGGTTGAATTAGGGCTTATGATTGGACTTGGTCTTGGAATTTAGGTCTTATATTTCTCATTTGATCTAATTCTATAAGAAGAGAAGAGATTAGTTCTAGGTTTTCCCCTTTAAGGGGATTTGCTTTGGCTTGGAGCATATATTTTGTTTCCATTGTCTTTTATGATCTTTATGGTTTATGGTATTGATAATTGTTTGATGAAAAGAATATAATGAATAATAAGAAGAAGCTAACATAATTTCACAAGAAGTTATTAAAGATAGGATAATTGTTTTAATTAATTCCCTACTTGATTCTCCAACATGGTATTAGAGCTAAGGTGAAGATAAGGAAGACTTGAGATCATCTTGTTGGCGTAAGAAAAGGTTGCTTTTCAAAGGGAATCATTTGCAAAAGGACATAAGGGAAGGCTTAAAGAAAAAGAATCAAGCTCTCATTAGAGGAAATAAGGCTACTACATCAAGCTCTCATTGAAGGCCTCATCATCTTAAGAAATAACATATGTCTCTCTTCGAGGCTCTTTGCTATTGAAGGATATCTTTGAAGTCTCTTAAAGATTCTTGAAAGCATCAATATAGTTGAAGGCAACATCAAAAATGACACTTGTTTGACAAGTAAGTACTATATTATATTATATGTCTCAGTCTACAAATAAAAAGGCTTCATTATGCAAGGAAAGCAACAAGCTGGTTGGATCAACAAAATTCCTAGCATGGAATAAGAGGATTGATTTGGTGCTCACTAGAAATGAAGTCATGGAATATGTTCTTGGAGAAATTAATCAGCCAAACAAAGAGAAAACTCAAGAATTAGAAAAATATAAGAAGGGAGAAGTAAGGGAACAAAGTATTCTTATTGAATCTATAAAGGATCATCACATTCCCTTTGTTGTTAATTTGAGTACATCTAAAGCTATCTATGATAAATTGGTGAAATTGTTCTCTATAAGTACATCAATTCAGAAAATATCCTTAAGAAATCAACTATATAAAATAAGGATATCAAATAATGAAGATATGGCCACATATCTTATGAATATATCACAAATAAGGGACTAGTTTCAAGTTCTTAGAGAAGTTATCTTTTATTTAGATATGACCACTTGTGTACTAAATTCTTTGCCACCTGAATGGAACAATTTTGCAACTAGTGTCTACTCAAGAAAAGATACTACCCCTTTGATGAACTATGGGCTCAATCTATCTTTAAAGAAACTAAGTTAAAGGTAAAGGATGACACATCATAAAATGAAAAGTCTCAAAATTTTATTGTAAAATCCAGGAAGAAGAAAGGGAATTTTGGAAAGTCCATAGGAAAGAAAGATATTTCTAAGATACAATGTTATGGTTGCAATGAATATGGACATTTTAAGAGGGATTGTCCAAACACGAAAAATAAAAAAAGCAAAGAGAGAAGTGGAGCTCATGTAGCTAAAGAAAGTGAAGAACCTAAGAAGAAGTCAAAAGGTGAAGATCCCAATGATCTATACTATTAAAGAGAAGCTCCATCTCTATCTAGCTTTTTTGCAATTTGTATTTCTTTTATTAGAAAGTAGAAGTTAAAGTAGCATGTACAGTTTCATTCTCTATAAGAGTCTTGGTTTTTTATGAAACGTGGCACCTTAGAAGGAAGCATATGATAGTGCAAGATTTAGAATCTACATGATCATATATCTTTGGAAGAAGTCATCTAGCTAACAAGAATGAAAATATTTGTACCGTCTTACACATCACAGTTCATCCTAGTATTTTCTAACATAATGTTAGGCGTAGTCATATTGCAGAAAGGATAATCAAGATCCTCCAATAAGAAACATCATTTAGGGAAGGTTCTTTAATATTTGAAAGTAGAATTTGTGCATAACTGATATACATCCCATTTGTTATGGAAACATTTTTCTTAAAGGATGAACGGATGAAGGAGGTCGAGTTGTGGTTTGAAAGGCAGAATTAAATTATTTCTCCTCTTATGAAGTGAAACTTATCTTCGATAAGGATAGAAGCAAGATCATTCAAAGCAATTATGATTGGATGGTTATAGGAAAAAAAAAGTTAGGCATATTTTTATTAACTCTTCTCTAGAGGGTAGAATTCATGTCTACAGGAATCTTGCAAAAAAAGTTGGTCATAAGAAAGTGCTTGGTAACATAAGAATGAGAGATCTTTTGTGTGGTGACTTGATTCCTAGTGTTGTCACCTACTTTGCATCTCTTTGCATTCATGCTTAAGAGACCCTGCTTTTAAAGGCAAGGCAGCATGTTTCATGTTTAGAAAGGGGGACCTAAGAAGAGCTTAAATATCAGAATGGAGGGGACAAGATTTTGAAACGAAGGCAAAAGACAAGCTCCCAAAGACATAGAAGTCATCCCTCTCTTTCTTTTCCCTCCCCACGACACGTTGTGGCAAGTGATAGGCACTTAATCAGACCTCGGGACCTTGGAATAAACTTACTAATAAAAAGACTGTAGCTTCTAGGCGGATCATCGCTCATCTCCACCTTAACGCTTTCCGAAAGCAGTCTGGAGGGGAAACATGAACGGACAATAAACTATAGAATTTCTTGTAGATTCACAAGCTCATGCAATTAGCTAAAGCATAGGACAAGAATCTACTTCTACTTTCATTTAGTAGAATCCAATAGATCGATGAAAACAATAATAGAAAGACAAAGACAAATCAATGGCACATAGCACAATAAGTATTCAGGGAAAGCCACAACTCAAAACCCCACTATTTGTATTGCAGTAAATCAAAAATCCAAGTTGATAATATAATTCTTGTTCTCACAAGAACAATCCCAGCACTCAATATGATCAATCTCCTAGCTCACAAGCAAGCTCAATCCAAAGCTTAGCCTCTTATGCTGCTCTCCAAGCCCCTATTTCCTTGCGCAATTCCTATGGATGATTATCCCATATTAATAGGAAACCAGTGCATCCAAAACTATGCAATCCCTTATAGGTTCAGTTCCTGATTGCATGCACCATTTGTACAACTCAAAAAACTATACACCTAATAGTACACTACCCCTGCACTCTAGTCTCAACTAGGTCTTTCTCAAAATCAACATGCATGAGTTTCTGATGAGGGAATCTTCAGTTAACTACAGTAGCACTAGTGGATGCATTAGTACACCAAATGACTATTAACTATCTATTAGTTCCACAAACAATTTGGAAATAATTTAACTTAACTTAACTCAGTAAACTAATTTATCTAATTACAACTCACAACTAACTCATACTGGACCCCTAAAATATAGGGAGAACATATACTTGACTTCAGAAAGACTTCTAACTCGAAATTCCTAAGCTAATTAAGTTAATTAAACTTAATTAACTATTTACAAGTTGATATGAGAATAGAATTCAATTTTAATTCTCAATTTAATTCAAGGACAAATTAAACTGGAATTTTGGATTCTATTTTTAACATTTCTTCTTGTTATTTTCAACACTCCCTCTCAACAAGAAAGGAATTCAACTCTATCACAATCCCGAACTTTTGGAATGTTTTGCATGCAACAATTCTCTCTAGTGTTTTTGCTCCAACAACTCCATAAACAAACAAAAAAATCCAACTTGATTTAGTATGATGCATCTATCATCAAATTCTGTGACTGTTATTTCCTTTGTCAACTGAAAACTTTTCACTTTTGCTAACTCTGCCTTTATGCACTATTGTCAACCCTTCTCTATGCCCCTTAGTATTTGACTACTCTAGCCTCTATCACTCTGATCTCTGACTGCATCAATCCCACTGATTCCTCCCACTACTATGTACTTTGGGCTCCCGTAGCAAGGTATGATCCATGAGATAAAACCTGTCAATGGGCCCTTCCCAATTTCAGCCCTCTTGTGACTATCACTTCACATCGCCCCACCTCGCACCTGGAGGTATGGCTACATGTGATCCCTTTGCCCACCTGGCTCGAAATTTCCCCATACTGGAGGTCTCTGCATGAGTGGATGCCTTCACTCAGTCTCCTCTCGGCCTCTCCAATTGTGGCTGCTCCAAAATTGTTTGAGACTACTTCTCTACTTGAGTGGATCTCTCCACTCTGTCTCCTCTCAACTTCTCTAATTGTGGCTGCTCCGCAATTTCCTGAAGCTTATTTTGAGGTTTCTTCTAGGGCTTCATGTTTAGAGGTAATTTACTCTCCCTCTCAACCACCAAGTCTCTAACCTTTGTCTTTCTCCTCAAGGCTTTGCATACATATTGAACCTCAATAGCATATAGGTTCTTAACCCATGAACCGATCTATTTCACCTATCCCATGGTGATGTGTCTAAGGAAAACATTTCCCTTACTAAAAACCACATCATAGCCATAGTCTTTCAGTACCACGACTGAAAAAAGATTCTTCTTTAGTCTTGGAACATACATCACATCTTTGATCCTAAGAGTGGGGCCAAACTGCCTCTAAAAGGTAATTGTACTGATCTCGATAGCTCTATACCTCTCGTCATCTCCAAACTCTATGCTCTTCTTGAGGTCTTTCTCCTAAAAATCACTAAAGAGATCTCTATTCCCCATCATATCGAATGAGGCACCACTATCAAGATACCACATGCCTCCCATGACAGTGTTAGCCATGCATTCAGTGAGAGTGAAATAAAGTTTGAATTGTGAAGCTAGAGCTTCACCTATTGCCGCTATTGTCGGCTCCTTCTTGCTTGCTTTCTTTTGTGGAATTTTCTTGGCATAGTTCTCATTCTCGTGACAATGAAAACACTTGACTTTCGTCAAGTCCATATTCTTTCTACCCTCCTCACCTTGGGACTTCTTTCCCTTGAAAAGAGGACCCATCTCTGGTGTTCCTCCTGATCTCCTCCTGCATCAATTCCAACCACAATCATTCCCAATCTGGTAGCTTCTCTCGATCACTGGCAGAGTCCTGATAACTATGCCAACTCTTTTGGAGTCCTAGAAGAGCAAGACTCACCATATCATCCTCAGCAACCGTGACTCTAACACTTCCAAGTCCATCATGACATTGAGTGAACTTGGCCAAGTAATTTGGAATTGAGTCACCGCCTCCATCTTGATTTTTCAAAGTTTATCTTTTAGTTCCAACTTCCTTTTTTCACTGTTGTTCTAGAAAAGGTCCTTCAATGCTTTCCACATAGCATGCGGAGTTTCCTTCCCATGGAGACTCGAGACAATGTGGTCTCGAAGTCCCTTAAGGATTATCTGCCTCGCCCTTGCCACACACTTCTTCCATTTGACCAGAATTTGAGCATCCGATGCTGGTGGCTTAGGAATGTCCCGATCATAAATTCCTTCAAGCCATTGTCTTCCAACATGACCTCCATCTTGTCCTTCCAGGCTATATAATTCGAGCTGCCATCCAAGTCATACTCGAGCCACAAACCGTAGAATTCCATCTGTCAATCCTGAAGTATGTATTGTAAATTCGAATTTCACCTACAACCTTGAACTCAAAACTTTGAAATCTCCTCTAGTATATTGTTCTCAGCTCCGATACCATGTAGAAAATTTCTACAAATATAGCTATGATATCATGTATAATTTCCTATAGATTCACATCTCATGCAATGTACTAAAGCACAAGACAAGAATCTACTTCTACTTTCATTTAGCGGAAGCCAATATGTTAAGTTTAGAGCATGTTCTATGCTGGAGAAATTTATTTAATTTCTTTTCCATATTAGCAATCACATCAGCATAAAGATAAATTGCAGATAGAACATAAATATAAAACGTAGAAGACAAGCCAAGACAAGAGGACACAAGATATGGCGCGAGCCAAGGACAAACCCCACAATGTGTGGGGAAACCCTTTGATCAAATCTTCTTTTATCTTCAAAGTTCAGCACAGAGAGAGAGAGAGAGAGAGAGAGATAATACGTTTACAACAACAGTCAACACTTTGACTTATCTGGATCTTAGCATAGATCATTTCCTATAATGATGAGATCAGTTGAAGACATTCTGCTTCAACTGAATCTCCTAGGTGATGACTTCACCTATCCATTTTGTTCATCTACTGCACCTTACGATGTAGCATCTTCATGCTGCTCATGAACACTATGATGCCCATGCTGCCCATTATCTCACCAAGCTTCATGCTGCCCAAGCTGCATCATATTGTTCTATTGCTGAGTTGTTGTACAAAACTTTACTGCCCTCCATCATCATTGTGTACTTATTTTTCTGTTGTCATCATGATGACTGGTTAGGGTACCAAGCACTATTGAAACAGTCCTTCAAACAAACTAGGACACTTCTCTGGATATGCTATTGATTTGGGCATATGTACAAGTCCTCAAAACTCATACACAATCCTAGACTGTGGTGTTATTGCCTGCGACCTAACACACAGTCTTTTTGTGGCTTCCAAGCAACATAACCCTTGCTTCTTGTCCTTCCAACGAGATCCCAATAGATCTATCCCTTAGCTCCTCTAACTCGGTTCTCCTACAAGAAGAGAACAACTTCATGCAGTCACAAAAGAATATACAAATAATCCTATCTCTATGACATTGTTGTCACCTACAGCAATTCGAACTTTCCTTCTTGCTATCAACAGGCTTCGATTAGCTGTGATAGTGTCTATTTTGGGAGTGCATATTAGGCCTCTCTTATCTGTGGTTAGGGCCTCCTTAGGCCAGCGAAGATGGACTGCATAAGGTTGTGTATTAGGGCCTGAGTATAAGTCTACAGGTTAGCATATTAGGGCCTCCGCATAAAACTTCTGGACAATGTAATAGTGCCTCCATATTAAACTTCTGGACAATGTATTTAGTGCTTCCATATTAAACTGTTGGACAGCGTATTAGGTGCTACCATATTCAACTTCTGGACAGCGTATTATATTCAACTTTTGGACAGCGTATTAGGTGCATCCATATTCAACTTATGGACATCGTATTATATTCAACTTATGGAAAACATATTTTAGTGCATCCATATTCAACTTCTGGACAGCGTATTATATTCAACTTCTAGACAGCATATTTAGTGCATCCATATTCAACTTTTGGACAGCGTATTAGGTGCATCCATATTAAACTTCTGGACAGCGTATTAGGTGCTTCCATACTCAACTTCTTGACAGTGTATTATATTCAACTTCTAGACAGCATATTAGGTGCTTCCATATTCAACTTCTAGACAGCGTATTATATTCAACTTTTGGACAGCGTGTTAGGTGCATCCATATTCAACTTCTGGACAGCGTATTATATTCAACTTCTGGACAGCGTATTTAGTGCATCCATATTCAACTTCTGGACAGCGTATTATATTCAACTTCTGGACAGTGTATTTAGTGCATCCATATTCAACTTCTGGACAGCGTATTATATTCAACTTCTGGACAGCGTATTAGGTGCATCCATATTAAACTTTTGGACAACATATTAGGTGCTTCCATACTCAACTTCTTGACAGTGTATTATATTCAACTTCTGGACAACGTATTAGGTGCTTCCATATTCAACTTCTGGACAGTGTATTAGGTGCTTCCATATTCAACTTTTGGACAACGTATTAGGTGCATCACTTGATTGTGTAATGGAGCTTCTTTAGTTAGTGGATAGGAGCCTTTCCTTGACTGTGGTTAAGTCATGTCTGAACTATGGCTAAGGTATAGCAGAACTGCGGCTAGATCATCATCTCCACAACATACAGCAACTAGGGCATCATCCAAGGCCAGTGTATTCTTCTTAGTGTCTCTCCTTCACCAATAACCCAAGACGTGTAGAGGAAGGAGATCACTTGAAGAATATGTTGTGTTAATGACTCCAAATCCTCTCTTATTTATACTAAAAGCGGATGATTGAATAGACATGACGTTTGGGCTTCTAGAGCCTACCTAAGAACCGGTCGGCTTGATAATAATTACATAAACAAAATAAATTCATATCTGCATAAATACTTATCGAAATCAGATGACCTTTGGACCAATCCTACACCTCTCAACGAAAGGGATCCAATAAAAATATCAACTGCCATAAATAATCTAACCCACATGCAGTTTGGCCCTACTTGCCAATTTAACACAATAGATCGATGAAAACAATAATAGCAAGAGGAAGACAAATCAATAGCACATAACACAATAAGTATCCAGGGAAAGCAACAACTCAAAACCCCACTATATGTATTGCATTAAATCAGAAATCCAAGAGGATAATAAAATGCTTGTTCTCACAAGAACAATCCCAACACTCAGTATGATCAATATTTCAGCTCACAAGCAAGCTCAAGCCAAAATTTAGTCTCTTCTACTTCTCTCTAAGCCCCTATTTCCTTGCACAATTCTTATGGCTGATTAGCCCATATTAATGGGAAACCAACGCATCCAAAACTACACAATCCCTTCTAAGTTCAGTTCCTGATTGCATGCACCATTTGTACAACTCAAAAAATTATACAACTAATAGTACACTACCCTTGCACTCTAGCCTCAACTCGGTCTTTCTCATAATCGACATGCATGAGTTTCTAATGAGGGGATCTTCAATTAACTAGAGAAGAACTAGTGGATGCATTAGTGCACCAACTGACTATTAACTCTCTATTAGTTCCACAAATAGTTTGGAACTAATTTAACTAAACTTAACTCAGTAAACTGAGTTATCTAATTACAACCCACAATTAACTCATACTGGACCCCTAAAATATAGGGAGAACATATACATGACTTCAAAAATACTTCCAACTCGAAATTCCTAAGCTAATTAAGTTAATTAAACTTAATTAACTATTTACAAGTTGCTATGAGAATAGAATTCGATTTTAATTCTTAGTTTAATTCAAGGACAAATTAAACAAAAAAATTTGGATTCTAATTTTAACATTCTTGTTGTTATTTTCAACATAAACCTCTCTGCCCCTCCAAAGTTGAATAGTCAACTTTTGATCCAATGACGGAGATTCATTTGGGGGGGTTGAAGATATATTCTTCCTATCATTTTTCAACCTTTGGAACTAGGTGGGGACCATGCCATCTAGCGAGTTTCTCGCATCGGTGCTATAAAAGGTAAAATTCAAAGTTTGTAATGGTAACCCATGTGCCCCCCCATGCTCCTATCTGCCACCTCACCCACCATTGCCAAATCCTGTCATGACGCGTGTATGACCTCTGTGACATCATCATGATGTCACCTAACCATTTTCCCCACTACTTATAAAATGACTAACCCCACTCAAATTTTAAAATTTTCTTCATTGTTTCTTGATGCTCCTCCCACCTGTAACCTGCTTAGAATGTCATCTGTAAACCCCATCATCCCAACATCTTGTCCCGGTGTCATTTTATTCCTCCTCTGCGAAGACCAAGTAATATGCTCACCTATACTCCATGTTTTTCATAGGGTAACAATTTAAAAATTGAGAAATGGAAATTTCGAGGTCCTCCAAAGCCCCAAAGGCTCCAAAAACCTGTGAGCCCAATCCTTCTTCAAGCCTTGACCTCCTCATTGACATGGAAGCACAAATCGCTCACCCATCCTGCTCCTATGACCTGGCCAACCTCTGAGCTGACCCATTTGACCAGTATGTCGAGGGGGAGACCCTTTTCGAGTGGTGGACTCACGGTTGTACTACCATATTGCACCCTTCATGCATTACTTCCCAGATTTTTCCGTCTCACTAGAAGTGGCCTATGACAATAAAAATACTTTATATACTCTTCTCCCCTGGAATTAATGTAGTTCACTCACATTACCCTTATGTATTATTACTCTACTCTCCAACCACTAAGTAGCAACCCTTCTTGAAAATGATCCTAGCCCCTAGACTTGATACCTTTCCTAGTGTTGACAGTTTCTCCCTCTCCCTTTATGCAAACCCCGTTCAACCTATCTTGTCCATTATTACTCATTTGCTGGGAGAAGAAGATGCCATCGTAGCCAATAAGGCCACCTTGTGCTTCCTCAAGAAAATGTTGCAGCCTGGTTGTGTGCTTCACATCCCAGCTTACTTGGTTGAAGCCATCAGGTTCCAAATGCATCATGTCTCCACCACTTCAAACTTCAGATATACTCGTTGTTTTATCTTTTTTTATACTCTCATGTTGAATAATTTGAATGTATGGGCCTAAAATTGGTCTCTAAGGACAAGAAGAGGAACTCAATTTTTGATTGGGATGTGGCTATTAGAAGAAGGAAAAAATCTCAGAACTGTTCACAATTCATTTCCACCTATATGGCCAATTCCTATAAGATCATTCATGTTGTGCCTCCTCCTATATTTCTCCCTCAGTAGAAAGAACTCCTTCAGCTCAGCAAGAACACCAAGGTGGGCGGCTGGTATTTGTTTGAATTCCACACAAAGATTAGAATCTATGGGTGTAAACTTCCCCCTACCACTTACTGGTTTTCATGCCCATGAGGATATTGCTTTAGAATTCATTAGGAAAATTCTAGATACATACCAACTCCACTTTGTCCCTGCAAAGAAGGGGCACTTTTTCAAATTGGGAATGCTTATGGGAACATTTGTTGTTAATGCTAAGAAGGCCTTCGGGACCATTGAGGTCTTGCTTAAGGAGATGAAATTTGACCTAGGAGAGATCTAGCACTATGACCCCTGTCACGTCATTGCTCAAAGGAGAGAAAAGATAAAGGATTCGACTTACCTGCATGAGTCTGAACCTGAGGTAGAATTGAATCATGGAAACAAGCTAACATTGAATCATGGCCTCTTGACACAGAGATGGACATTAACACTCTAACTAATAAAGGAAAAGCACAAAAGAGGCCTGTGGGTCAGATTATAGATACCGAGATGGTAGGGGCTTCCTCATCTAAAAAGGCTAAGACTCAAGAGGTAGAGGAAGAAGACTTGGAAACAAGCCTAGTGGAGAAAAGTCCATACCAACTAGGTTTTCATATCTCATTGGAAGATCTATTACAATCCATTACCTCTTCTTTTAGGTGCAACTACTAGCACATTAGTCACAAGATCAAGTTGATCTACATTCAATACAACTGAAGAAAGAAATAACAAAGTGAATGAGGAGATGAAATAGTAGGTGGAATCTCATTAAACCCCCTATCACACTAGACTATTGGGTTTAATGGATTTGGAGAGGAACCAAATGAGATTTTCCTTGCAACATCCTTGAGCCTAATCTTTTCCCTTAAGTTCAAAATTCAAAACTTTGGGTGTGTCTTTGGATATGGAAATTATTCTCCTCCTAGACAAAATCAATTTCCATAGGCAGGTTAAGGAAATGCTACACATTGAGCTAAATACGAACACCTTGACCACCAACAAGGCAGAAACACTACTGGAGAAATATGCACACAGGTTGAAGCAAGAAAAATCCAACTCTTGTTCTCTTCACATACAAAATCAAAACTTCAAGGAGCTGGTGGTGAAGCTTGGGGTAAATCCTGAGGATAGGTCAGCTATCAAGACTCTGCTCAAGGGTTCGTAAGCAAAGATTCAAGAGCTAAGGCATAAACTAAAAATTCCATGAAGTGAACATGTCCAGTCCAAGGAGTTAGTGAAGGTAGAGGCAGAAAAATAGATCTTGGCCAATGAGATCATTGACAGGAACAATGAGGTTGTAGCCCTCAAGCAAATGATAGTTGAGTTTTAGTAGAATATTGACTCACATATGTGCATTGTCATCATCCCTGAGGATGCCCAAATCCTACTGAATAGCTAACCAAGTCCCTTACTGAACTTCAGCTTTCAAAAGAGGAACTGAAAAAGGTACAAAGAGATCTAGAAGTTGGCCATAAAAACTTAGCCCAGAAGGAGAAACAAGTAGATATCAACAAGACCAATGTTGAGATCCTTAGCAAGGACCTATAGGAAGCTAAAGATTAGATCTCAGAGCTGAAGGGTAAGTTAAAAGGGAACATGTCACCACTATAGGCTAAACAGCTGGTGTGGGATGAGATTATTGAAGAAATGGAGAAGAATTGGGAATTCATAACCATGATGCATGAGAAGAAAATAATAGCTAAAGATTTTGAATACTCCATAATAACAGCTAAGGAGGATGAGGTAAATAATTCCTAGATTTCCCAAAAGTTCATCAAGTTTGTGAATGAGAGGTCACTCAATGAGTTGAGGCCTATTGATGTGGTAGAAAAAGTGGGGGATATCATGGAGATTACTAAGATGATCTGAAAGGAGGAAACCATAGTGAGATTTGAAGAATGCTTGGTGGTAGTGGTAAGGAAAGTAGATGCTTTCAATTAGAAGTTTAAAGAACTAATAAGGGCAAGTTTTCCCAATTGTTGGGAATTAGGTGAGTTAATCCCCTGGGAACACTACAAACAACAACTGGTGGAGGAAAAAAGCATAGCATACTCCTCCCATAAGAATATTTCCACTCTAAAGGGCAAAACAATGGTCAATTATCTCAAGAAAGACTTCTAGTTGCCTAGATTAATAAAAATTCTATTCACGACCAGGCTAGACTACTTAGACCTAAACATTTTGAATATCTCACATCAGTTATTCTTCCAGGATCCTCTCTTAAACCTGGTACTATGGCAGAGGTGTCAACAGTTCATCAATCCACCCATGCTCCAGATCATCGACCCCACGATGCAGCCTCCACCTCCTTCCCAGCAACAATGGACATATTGCAAATTGTTGTAACATCCCTGGTGAAAAAATCATGTAATAAAAGTTAATAAAGGCAAAATAAGACCATGGTTAAAGGGGGAGAAAACTCTTCAAAAGGAAGATTCAGGAGATGGCGGGCGGATTTGAGTTTTGGGTTTATGCAGGTTCTTCCCCTGCCGCCGCCGACCTCACATTTCTGCTGGAGGATACAGGCCTTTTCGAAGTCGCCATTGTCTCTTCAAACGGGTCCGTTGTTGCTGGTCCAACCGATGTCGCTGTTCCTTTTGTTTTGATCGCTGCCAAAACCTGTTGGTGCCGGCCTGCGGGTTACTCAGAAACCAATGTCACACCTTGGAACTGGTCTGGAACCATTACCAGAAAGGGACCACGGGTCTCGCATCAAATCTGTCAGGTTTCCGGGGTTTTTTCCGTTTCAATGGGTCATTTCGTTTTCCTCAAGGCTTTTTTGGAACCCCCTTTGCATAGTCTGGGGATTTATGATTCATATCAATCGTTCCCCGCAAAATTTTCGGGTGATCCGCTCCTCTGCGCGGACGGTTTCTTCTTGGGGTATATACCCAGTCTGCGTTCCAAGGCCCTTTCTTGGCATGCAGAGGCAGATCGGTTCAGATCCGGGCTCCTTCATCCTCATAGATTGCAGATCAAGGCCGAATATAAAAGCCCAAGTGCTCCAAACAGTGCCGAGCTTAGAGGGAAAAAAACAGAGCCCTTCTTCAAGAACCCAGGGCAAACATTGATCGAAAGAGTTGCGGATCCAGAAAGGGGTGGGTGTCGTGGCCGGGTATCGCAGTGCTTCAAAGCCCCCCTCCTCGATGACGCAGCGTACCAAATTTTCCTCAGAACCACAGAAGGCAGACACTTATGCCTACAGATCTGGGGAGGCATGAGGGTTCTGGAGCTCAAAGAGAAAATCCAAGATAAACTGGGCATCCCAGTTGCCCTTCAAAATTTAATATTTTTTGGGGTTTGTTTGCAGGATCATCTCACTCTCCAGCATTTCAGGGTAGCCCAGGATTCAACAATCACCCTCAACCATCGTTTGCGAGGTGGGTCAAAGGGCTCTTCATCAAAACCTACAGGCACATATCGTGATGCAGCCAAAGGGAAAGCACCAGCAAAGGGGAAAGAACCTGCAGTAGTCAGCCCATCGCCGGGGCAGTATATAGTGGATCAAATACCAGAAAGCCCATCCATCGCGCTGGATCTTCCAGAGGTACAATGCATTTTTTCAAATCTGGAAAAAAAAGCTGTTATTTGTAGATTTAACGGTTTCTGGCCTAAAACTGAGGCCCTGTATGAGTGGATCCACACGATCTGGACAAAAAACTGCCAGATCCACCTCTGTTCGAAGGGTTTTTTCATTGTTATTTTCCTTGAAGTTGAAGAAAAGGAAAAAATTCTCAAAGAAGGACAATGGTTCTGGGGCAGTGCGGGTTTATTTGTCACCCCATGGTTTCCAGAGTTCGACGCAAACACCACAGTGGTATCAAGGATGCCAGTATGGGTAAGACTGCATAACTTACCTTTACACTTTTGGCACTTCAGGACTTTAACAGCCATAGGGAATACCCTTGGGAAAATGTTAAAGATTGATACAGATAGGCACTTAAAAGGAATTTTCACCTTTGCTAGGATATGCGTCGAGGTAGATCTTAGTCAAGGCCTACCAGAAAGCATTTTCCTGAACTTTAACAATACTCAATGGAAACAGCCCTTGGACTATGAGAATACAACATTCAGGTGCAGGGGGTGTCAACAAACAGGTCATTTGCTCAAAGCATGTCCCAGCAAGAGCAAGCCACAACAAAGGAAGCCCAGAGGATGCCAGAATTTAGATGAAGTCTTAAACAGGAGAACAGCAAGAAAGAAGGCCCCCTCGGTAACAGAAGAGGAAGAAACAGAGGCAGAGGAGGATAATAGCACCACTGAGGAGTTTGAAACAGAAAATCAGAAGGAAAATTCAGCAGCTAACAAGGATCCTCAGCCACATTCAAATCAGGTAGAGACCCAGAATGACAAAACAGAGATGAAAAATGTGGATCAGAACTCAGGAGGCAATAAACGACAACACCATTCAGATACATCAGACTCAGACAAAGAATCAGGGCAGATGACCGATCCATCTCAGTTAATCATTGTTTCGACCGAGCCCACTCTAGGTGAGTGGCGCAAGGTCGAAAAGAAAAAGGGGCGAAAAACTTGATGCATGTGTTTTGCTCATTGCTGGGGCTTTTTCTCCCTTTTTCCTTTTCTCTCTGTTCGCGTTAGTCTTCTAACGTAGCACTAGTGGCCTTGCGGCAGCTGAATTTAAAAGTGTAACTTTTCATTATATTTTTAATAAAAGGTTACTGATTTTTCTTTGGAAAAAAAAGACCATGGTTAAAGGAAACTTATTCCAAGATGAATGTTGAGCAAAATTTATCCTAGTGGGCATCACTAGATGTGTGTTTTGGCTAAGGAAAATTGGAAAAGTCAAAGGCAAAGGCATTTTTGGCACATTTATTTATTAAAATAAGGGAAATTAGGAGAAAATGAAGGTAAATTGTCACAAGTTTCATGTGAGGAGGAAATTGAAGGAAAATAATGGAAAATGAATAAATTAGATACATCATGCATAAAAAGGCTTCTGAGGATCAGTTCATTGCTTTTGCCAGTTCAGCTTTTGTCAAATTCAAGTTTGGATCTCTCTCATTATTCTCTCTCTCTCACTCTCTTGGTCACTTAGAGTTTTCTTGGAGCACTCTAGCTTGGAGCAAAGGAAAGGGAAGGCAAGGAAAGGAAAGGAAAAGAAACCAAGGAACAAGGAAAGGAAAGTAGGCTCAAGCAGCTTCAGTAGGAATACTTGCAGGTAACCTTTTGCATGTGTGATTTCCTAGATGGTTTGGACATGCATGGCTTTTCATGTTAGTGTATGGTTCTCTTGTTTTCAGTGGCATGGTTTTGTCATGTTATGAATGGTTTTTAGCCTAGTTTATCCTTTTTCCAGATGCCATGGTATGTTGGGATGTTTATTTCGATTTTGGAACTTTGGAATTGTCAGATGGATTTCAGAATTTGGGGCGGAGGTGGTCTCAAGGTTCATTCCCAAAGGCCTAAGAATCCCTTAACTGGTTTTGACAGGATACATGGTAAAGCCTGAGGGACTAGTCTCAATTTAGGGCCTAGTGATCTGAGTTTGGATTACGGTAAAGCCTGAGAGACAAGGAGACAGAAAATTCCTCAGGGATAGTGATGGATTCCGGATGTCATTCCAAGTTTTGTTTGATTATGATCGGAGCAACAGTTTTGGTGTGATCATGGTTGGATGAGGGTGGAGGTGGTTAAACCCCTAGATTCCCTTGGTTGTTCTTGGATTGGTTGTTCTATGAGATCCCACATTCATGCTTTAAATATGGCATGGGGGTGACTCGCTGAAAGAGACATTTGATTCAGCAATGTCTATGGTCGGGTGGTATGTGGAAGTCCTGAACCTATTCAAATTTTCCTATGATTAAAAAAAGCTAACTTCTCTTAATTTTTCACTAATTTATATGTGGATTTAATATCTATCATATCTCTAATATTTATATGGTTTTATGTTAGTTATAAGTATGGTTGAATCACTGGTTCAGGGCATGGTTATTTCATACATTTACTTGTAACTATTAAATGGATGGATGCAAGACCTAACTAATGATGTAGTAGTTCAAGGGAGAAGGAGGTGATCCTTCTGGTTATGTTTCATAAGTTGTTTCAGTCATTTATGCTTTGTCTTGTATCATAGACCTGTAGGTTACGTTAATGCCAAGTGTTTAAGAGAATTTTAGTCCCGGTTGGGGATGCTCGGGCCTAGTCCTGAGGGTGATTTTGATTGATTGACATGGTTATCATGTTTTTAATGATTTATGAAAGTTACAAAAAGTTTTGAGCAAAGGCCAAGATTCTGGGCTAGAAAAGTGGCTCAAATCCCAGGGTCACTGGTAGAGAACTGGCAATTCTAGACCACAGTCACTAGAAGGCAGGCCTGTGAGAGCGACTTTAGGTTGTTTATCGCTCCCTTTCCCATATCACGAGAGCGAATATGGCCTAAAAGTTTCATATAGCAGTGGGACCCAGGGACAAGCTGTCTAAGTGGCTAATTAATCTCGTGAGGGGTATGTTGATGATGTTGGATGAATGTATGTGATGTTTTATCGATTCCACTCCCTTAAGGTGACATAGGAGGTTGAAAATGATTGTAGTGGCATCTATCCTCATGTTTAACCTGGTTGGCATGGTTACTTTGGGTAGACTTGGGGGGGGTGCTACAATTGTGTCAATCATGACACTTTTACTTTTACTTTTACTTATATGTAAATATTTTATTTCCCTGGTCAGTTGCATTTTTTGTTATAAATAGTTGTGCTACGAGGCACGCTTAATTTTAACATGATGACTCTCTTTAACAAAATCAAGAAGGAATATTTTCGATAGAAAATCAAAAAGGAAGTAAATATTTTCTTTTTCTTGATAATTACTTGTGATGTTTCTTATTATTATGATTCTTTATATATTATTTCTTTAGTTCATCAAGCAATTACCAAAAGCAGCAGCATATAAAACAATATACATCAGATGTAGGCACATGCCAGGGAAACCCCCCCCCCCCCCCCCCCCCCCCCGCAAGGAACACCCTGTCAATATAATTCTTCCTTTCAATAGTATTCTTTGAGACTCTTCACCCTAGACCAAGACCAGACCTTCCCTCCACACCAAGTTAGCCTCCCATAATTTCGACCTCTTTCCAGCAACTTACAATAATTGATAGCTTCTGACAATAGTGAAACTTCCAAGACTTTGATCTCCCAGTCCAAGACACGAAATAGAGAAAGAGAGATACCAAAAAAATGATTTTACTTATCTCCTTAGACTTCCCCAAACTTGCATTCACTTTGGCTTCCCGACAACAGAGTTCACACCTTTCCCAGCTACAAGAGAACTTCACACTTCTGCCTAGCAATAAGATATTTTTTCACTCCTTCCTAGCTACAAGATAATTCAAACTTGATGAGATAATGATGCTCCAAATGAATTCGATGACCTTCCTTTTATAGGCTTCTTGTGGGGTCGAATAGGGTCCTTAGGCTGACTTTATCTTCTGCTAGGCCGACATCATGTGGAGGTTACATAATTTATATTTGACTCAATACTTAACATTTTTACATGATTCAAATGGCTTCTCCCAGAAGGAAGGTATAGACTATGACGAGATATTTCCACCTATTGCCCGATATACCACCATCCGCTCGATCATAGCCCTTGCTGCTTCGCAAGGATGGAAACTACATCAGATGGATGTCAAGACTGCATTCTTACATGGTTCGATCAAAGAGGAGGTCTACGTGGAGCAACCCGAAGGATTTGAGATTTATGATCGAGAATCTCATGTGTGTAGGTTGAAGAAAGCCCTCTCTAGGCTAAAGCAAGCACTCTGAGCATGGTACAAGAGAATCGATAACTACTTGATGAAGCTGGGATTCACTAGGAGTGAAGCCGACCCTAACCTTTACTTTAAGGTTATAGATGACAAGCCTCTCATACTGGTGCTATATGTTGATGCCCTCTTTCTAACAGGTGCAAGCCCTATCATTCACAAATGTAAGAGGGAGCTAGCATCTGAGTTCGAGATGAAAGACCTAGGACTTATGCACTATTTCCTAGGATTGGAAGTCTGGCAGAAACCAAGGGAGATTTTCCTATCTCAATGAAAATATGTGGTGAAGGTATTGGAGAGATTCGGCATGGTGGACTGCAAGTCGGTAATTACCTCGATGGAGCTTGACTTCAAGAAGTTAAGCAATAGTACTGCCGTACCCGTTTTGCAAAATGCCACCGAGTATCGTCAACTCGTCGAAGCATTAATGTTCTTGGTGAACTCCCGTCTGGATATATGCTTTGCAGTCAACACATTGAGTCAACATATGCTTGAGCCTCACCACTCACATTGGATTGGTGCCAAGAATCTGTTGAGATATCTTCGTGGCACAATCACTCATGGGTTGAGCTACACTGTTGGATATGTGAGACTACTTGGATATACTGATGTTGATTGGGTAGGTAGTGTGGTGGACCGAAAGAGCACTTCCGGGTGTTGTTTCTCTTTGGATCTACCTCGATATCCTGGATGAGCAGGAAGCAGAAGTCAGTGGCTTTGAGCACCGCCGAGGCAAAGTACATCGCTGCTAGCATGGCCTCTTGTGGGGCAGCCTGGTTGCGAAAGCTCTTCAATGAGTTGTTTGGATTTACATTGGATACCACCGTGATTTTGTGTGACAACCAAAGCGGGATTCGTTTATCAAAGAATCCCGTATTTCATGATCGCTCCATTCATATCGATATCAGGTACCACTATATTCGAGATATGGTGCTACGAGGAGCAATAAGGCTCCAACATATCGACACAGATGAACAGGTCACCGATATTTTGATAAAGCCCCCAAGAAAGGTCAAATTCTTGACTTTCCGAGAACGACTTGGTATCGTTCAGAGACCCTCTTATGAGGATCGAGTATGATGTATTGAGCTTTGGGAGCTCCAAGGGGGTGTGAGGTACTTCTTGGAGCGACATGTGACAACAAGGAAACTCACCATCCCCTGGTGGTGCACTATGTATAGGGTAAAGGTTTAACCTTCCCCTGTGACACCCTGTGGCGACTGTGAAATAGGATGATTAGTTCTCCTATCGAGGCATCCTACCCATGCAGTCTGGGACTCATGGGAAGTACCTCTCATCTAATCAATGAGCAGGGAAATGAGGATAGGGACCATAGTAGTACTATCAATGGACGCATCGCTGTATCTACCATACTCCCTATGCTAGGATGACCTCCATTGATCTGGGATCAATGATACTGATCTAGGATCAGTGAGAGTGGTTCACACTCTGAGACTGACTTCGGGTCAATGGAGGATGGTATGATACATCCTCGATCATTTCTTCTTCTTCATAGTTCGAGCAGAGCAGAGTGGGGTCAAGTTGTACAAGACAGTGCATTTGATGGATGGATAGTAGCGACGGTCTGGCGGATTACAGATGAAGTTCTCCCTAGTTGAGAGGGAGTGTTAAAATTGGAAACTAAGGCCAAACTCCATGTGGATCACCTTATTTATGGCTTCTAATATTTTTCCTAGATCCCTCTCATTGAGAGGTGTAGGATTGATCTAAATATCATCTGATTCCGATAAGTATTTATGGAGATATGAATTTATTTTGAATATGGACAAATTGTCAAGGTCGGTCAGCAAACTTATGTAGGCTCAGAAGCCCAACAGTGATGTCTATTCAACCTCAACGTTTGCATATAAATACAAGGACTATTCTCCTCATTTGGACAATTCAATTCACTCATCTTCTCTCTCTCTCTCCTACGCATAAAAGGAGCCTCTCTCTCTCTCACACGTGTGGCTGAAAGGAAGACGTCATAGGGCAAGGAAGACGCAAAAAGAAGGACGCTAAGGCAGCAAGTCATCTCTTTGACCAGCATTGACCAAGAATTGACCTTCCAGAAGTGCGGATTGGATGTGGTTGCCTCTCCTAGGCAAGATGCAAGTTTTGGCATCAAAATCAAGGTGATCTGACCCCTGGTTTGACTGGTGTTGACTACCCTAGAGGGCTACAAGTTGACTTCATAAATCTGCAAATTGACTTAACTTTTGGGGCTATTCAAGGGATGTTTCTTCAGGTTGTTCGAGGACAAGTTGACCGGAAATTGACCAAGTGTTTTAGAGGTCAATGTCAGTGATTTTGACCAAGTTTGACTTTGCTGATCTAGGGTTTGCTACTGCTGATATAAAATTACAGAATTCAGATTTTGTACTATTTCTCTCTGCTAAACTATTGAAGATAAAAGAAGATTTGATCAAAGGGTTTCCCCGCATTGGGGTTTGTCCCTGGCTAGCCACCACATCTTGCGTCTCTTGTCTTGGCTTGTTTTCTGTTGATCATTTAATGTTCTATATGCACTTTACTTAATGTTTATGTGATTGCTAATCTGTGGCTAATAAGAAGAAAAATAAGTAAACTACTCTAAGCATAAATAAACTACTCTTAAGACACATCTCTTCAGTTTGAACTCTGGCATCGGAGGTTTGTTCACCTTCATTATGAAGCTCTACTCGATGTAAGAAAAATGGTGACCAGGATGCCCAAGTTCAGACTAGAGAAAGAAGGTGTATGTCCAGGAAGTGCCGAAGGAAAGCTCAAAAGGGGACCATTCCCCTCAAGCCAAAGCAAGACCTCTAATATATTGCAATTAGTTCACTCAGACATATCCGGTATGATGCCTAAGAACTCCTTGGGAGGATATTTATATTACCTCACTTTTACAAATGATTATTCTCGCAAGAATTGGATATACTTCTTGAAAAAGAAGGATGAAGTGTTCTTCGGGTTCCGACACTTCAAAGCCTTCATCGAGAATCAAAACGAAAAGAAGATCAAGACCTTAAGGACTGATAATGGGACTGAATATGAATCCAATGAGTTTCATGACTTTTGCAAAGAGGTTGGCATTAAGAGGGAGACTACTACACCATATACTCTTGAGCAGAATGGTGTGGCAAAAAGGAAGAATCATACAATTGTGGAAGTTCTTCGTGCTATGCTCCATGATCAAATACTTCCGAAGTTTCTATGGGTTGAAGCTGCAAATACCGTCGTATATGTACAAAACCGATGCCCTCATCAAGCATTGGGTTCCAAGACTCCCCAAGAAATGTTCACTGGTCAGAAGCCTGACGAATCTCATTTTAGAATTTTTGGAAGCCCTGTGTATTTTCATGTGCTTAAAGAAAAAAGGAATAAATTAGGTGCATCTGGAAAGAAAGAAATATTCGTGGGCTATAGTGAAAATACTAAGGGCTATAGAATCTATGTAGCTAGTCAAAGGGAAGTCAAAATTAGACATATGTCACCTTTGACAAAGATATGGCTCTTAGCAAGGTAGACAATCTTCCTACTTTAAGGGGATCTAAAGAAGTTGACATCGGGGAACCGAAGGAAAAAGAAGATGAGATGATGCCCGATGTGGAAGAACCTATGGATCCTATTGATCCTCCTCCGCAAGAGCCTTCCTCTTCTAGGAAGAGGCCTTCATGGCTTAGGGGAACACTTGATGATGTTGAAGGACACATTGCACCCCAAGGAACCTTCTATGAAAGTAAGACGCCGAACAGGTATCAGGGATACCTGACCATCATGAGCACAATCATCCAAAATGAGCCTTCGTCATTCATAGATGTTGTCAAGCATAAAGTATGGAAGGATGCTATGACCAAATAATATGAGTCCATTATGAAAAATGATGCTTGGGATGTGGTCCCCAAACCCAAGGACAAAGCAGCTGTCACTTCAAAATGGCTTTACAAGATAAAGAATGCAGTTGATGGAAGTGCGGAAAAGTATAAGGCTCGTTTTGTCACTCTTGGCTTCTCCTAGAAGGAAGGTATAGACTATGATGAGATATTTCCACCTGTTGCCCGATATACCACCATCCGCTCGATCATAGCCCTTGTTGCTTCGCAAGGATGGAACCTACATCAGATGGATGTCAAGACTGCGTTCTTACATGGTTCGATCAAATAGGAGTTATATGTGGAGCCCGAAGGATTTGAGATTTATGATCGAGAATATCATGTGTGCAGGTTGAAGAAAACCCTCTATGGGCTAAAGCAAGCACCCTGAGCATGGTATGAGAGGATCAATAGCTACTCGATGAAGTTGGGATTCACTAGGAGTGAAGTCGACCCTAAACTTTACTTTAAGGTTATACATGACAAGCCTCTCATACTGGTGCTTTATATTGATGACCTCTTTCTAACAGGTGCAGACCCTCTCATTCACAAATGTAAGACGGAGTTGGCTTTTGAGTTTGAGATGAAAGACCTAGGACTTATGCACTATTTCCTAGGACTGGAAGTCTGGCAGAAACCAAGGGAGATTTTCCTATCTCAAGGAAAATATGTGGTGAAGGTATTGCAGAGATTCGGCATGGTGGACTGCAAGCCCGTAACTACCCCAATGGAGCTTGACTTCAAGAAGTTAAGCGGTAGTGTTGCCGAACCTATTTTGCGAAATGTTACCGAGTATCGTCAACTCATCGGAGCGTTAATGTTCTTAGTGAACTCCCGTCCGGATATATGCTTTGTAGTCAACACATTGAGTCAACATATGGTTGAGCCTCACCACTCATATTGGATTGGTGCCAAGAATCTGTTGAGGTATCTTCGTGGCACAATCACTCATGGGTTGAGATACACTGCCAGAGATGTGAGACTACTTGGGTATACTGATGTTGATTGGGCAAGCAGTGTGGTGGACCGAAAGAGCACTTCCGGGTGTTGTTTCTCTTTGGGATCTGCCTCGATATCCTAGATGAGCAGGAAGCAGAATTCGGTGGCTTTGAGCCAGGCAGAGTACATTGCTGCTAACACGGCCTCCTGTGAAGCAGTCCGGTTGTGAAAGCTCTTCAGTGAGCTGTTTGGATTTACATTGGGTACCATCGTGATTCTGTGTGACAACCAAAGCAGGATCCGTTTATCAGAGAATCTTGTATTTCATGATCACTCCCATCATATCGATATCAAGTACCACTATATTCGAGATATGGCACTGCGAGCAGCAAAAAGGCTCCAACATATCGATATAGATGAACAAGTCATCGACATCTTGACAAAGCCCCTAGGAAAGGTCAAATTCCTGACTTTCTGAGAACAACTTGGTGTCGTTCAAAGACCCTCTTATGAGGGTCGAGTATGATGTATCGAGCTCTGGGAGCTCCAGGGGGCCGCGGGGTACTTCTTGGAGCGACATGTGACCACAGGGAAACTCACCATCCCCTGGTGGTGCACTATGTACAGGGTAAAGGTTCAACCTTCCCCTGTGACACCCCGTGGCGACTATGGAACAGGATGATTAGTTCTCCTGTCGAGGCATCCTACCCATGCAGTCTGGGACTCATGGGAAGTACCTCTCATCTGATCAATGAGCAGGGAAATGAGGATAGGGACCATAGTAGTACTATCAATAGACGCATCGTTGTATCTACCGCACTCCCTATGCTAGGACTACCTCCATTGATATGGGATCAATGATACTGATCTGGTATCAGTGAGAGTGGTTCACACTCTGAGACTGACTTCGGGTCAGTGGAGGATGGTATGATACATCCTCGATCATTTCTTCTTCTTCATAGTTTGAGCAGAGCAATGTAGGGTCAAGTTGTACAGGACAGTGCATTTGATGGATGGATAGCAGCGACGGTCTGGCAGATTGCAAATGAAGTTCTCCCTAGTTGAGAGGGAGTGTTAAAATTGGCAACTAGGGCCAAACTCCATGTGGATCACCTTATTTATGGCTTCTGATATTTTTCCTAGATTCCTCTCATTGAGAGGTGTAGGATTGATCTAAATATCATCTGATTCCGATAAGTATTTATGGAGATATGAATTTATTTTGATTATGGACAAATTGTCAAGGTCGGTTAGCAAACTTATGTAGGCTCAAAAGCCCAACAGTGATATCTATTCAACCTCAACATTTGCATATAAATACAAAGAGCATTCTCCTCATTTGGACAATTCAATTCACTCATCTTCTCTCTCTCTCCTACGTGTAAAAGGAGCACCTCTCTCTCTCACACGTGTGCCTAAAAGGAAGATGTCCTAGGGCAAGGAAGACGCAGAAAGAAGGATGCTAGGGTAGCAGGTCATCTATTTGACCAGCTTTGACCAAGTGTTGACATTCCAGAAGTGCAGATTGGATGTGGTTGCCTCTCCTAGGCAGGCTGCAATTTTTGGCACGAAAATTGAGGTGATCTGACCTTTGGTTTGACCGGTGTTGACTGCCCTAGTTTAGTGCTGCAAGTTGACTTCAAAAATTTGCAAATTGACTGAACTTTTGGGGCTGTTCAGGCATTGTTTCTTCAAGCTGTTCGAGGACAAGTTAACCGGAAATTGACCAAGTATTTTAGGGGTCAATTTCAGCTAGTTTGACCAAGTTTGACTTTGCTGATCTAAGGTTTGCTACTGCTGATATAAAATTACAAAATTCAGATTTTGTACTATTTCTCTCTGCTGAACTATTGAAGATAAAAGAAGATTTGATCAAAGGGTTTCCCCACATTGGGGTTTGTCCCTGGCTAGCCGCCACATCTTATGTCTCTTGTCTTGGCTTGTTTTTTGTTGATCATTTAATGTTCTATCTGCACTTTACTTAAGGTATATGTGATTGCTAATATGTGGCTAATAAGAAGAAAAATAAGTAAACTACTCTAAGAATAGAACATACCATAGTTTAATAGAAATCAAGGATTGGAGTCTTTGTCTAAGGTTGGAGCCCTGAAGTAATTACAAGTGTACAGATTCTTGTTGTAAAAAAGGATTGGAGTCCTCATCATTATTGTTAATAAAATTGTTCCTTTGTTGTATAAATTGTTCCAACACTTGTTTATGCAAATTTATTTTTTCAGAAAGTGGCAGATCACATACATTTATACACAAATTCATCATTTTAAAATCAGTCCTGCAAGAAGGGATTGAGTAGCAAGATGCATGAGAGAGAGCTTTAATTGATTCCTTTCTAAATCCATGGTAGAGAGCATCCTGGTTTGATAAACCAAGGTTGATACTACTAATTGCTGGTTTCCATATCACCTTTCATCTTGTGACTTTTTTCTTTAATTTGTTGGTACTTTTTCTGCAAGGCATCTACTTGAGATGGAGTCCTATCAGTTGAAAGTCCTGCAAGATCAATAGAAATAGAGGAAGTAGCTGTGTACTCTGGATTTTCCAATTGCATTTGGAAACCAAGTTGTTTAGGGGGCACTTCAGTCAATTTGACTTGCAAATCTTCCACTTCATCTCCTAGAACTTTAGCTTTCTTTCCTGGTTGTAAATCTTCCATTTCAATATCTGTTTTCTCAGGAGAATTCCTCTTCAAAAACTTCTCCCTTACAAAAGGGGTTTCAATATCCATCTTCTGTTGTAGTTTGTCACCTAACCAAGTTTCTTGATTTTCCAGCTTTTCCAGGTCTGGTTTTCTATCATGTGACTCAGGGGTTAAACCAACCTCAATTCTTTTATCAGAAATTATGTGATGTGGATCATATTTCCATCTTTCCTCTTTCTCAAAATTAAACTTTTTCAACATATACTCAATCTATGTAAGAGCTTGCCTAGTGTTTAAAATGAATGGCCCTACAGTCCTCTTCAATTTAAAAATGTATCCTCTGCATCCAGGAAGAAAATGAATCTAGTCTGCATTTAGACTTTGTCTTATAAATTCCATAGAAAATAGTCTCATGGGCAAAAATGTTGGCAGGTGATATGGCTATACTTCAGCTCCATATATTCTTATTTCTGTGTAGTCCTCGAATACATACCAATCCCCCACTCTCAAACTAAGTATTGAGTTGCAGAAGTTCTTTTGCCTCGCGCAAAATCCTTGGAGGTTGTTGATATTGAATTTCCACGATCTTGGGTCTAGGATAGAATCTTAGAATCTCTGACGCTACCAAACCAAGAATCTCAACAGAACTACTTTGCATAGTGAAACAATATAAAGCAGTAAATCACACATGCACAAGTATAAACAACTTTTTACAAATTTCAATCCAACATCATTATATTAATCAACATATAATACAACTGTCTAGGGCTCCCATACAAGGGATACAAGATACAATGACAATCTCGCTACAGTCTCTATGTCGTATCTTGTTCTGTCAGTGCTTCGCTTCCGTTCTGCTCTCTAGCTGCCCCTTAGCCCATGAAAGGACAACACATAGAATCTCTAGGAGGGTTGCCACCTATCAGTGCTGCAAGTCGCTTCTGCTACAATGATCACAAGCTAATTCAATCTGCTCTTCTAGGCTGGCCAACACCTAAGCTCCAATCTGACTTCTAGTAGCTTCTTTCGTCCATCAAAGAGCTACAGATACGCTCAACAACTTCACCCAACCTTCAGTCGCCAACCTCTCGTTATGATTGCTTGTCAAGGGCTGATTTGGGCCATCAACACGCTGCCCTCCACCAGTCCAAAGGCACCAATACTTCACTGCAAGATCTACTCCTAGGATAGGCTTATACGCACCAAGACAAGCCCTCCAAATGGCTCCCACAGACTGCTACAATTCTGTCCACACTAGGACAGCCTTCCACCTAGCATCAAATCAACATGAGACCATCAACCAACCATGCTTCACTGCTTTCTGAACTAGTGTAGACTGTTGTAGCCTGTTAATGAGGCTGCCTTGTTAGGGCTCCCAACAACCACCTGTCAGCCCACTTATATACCCTCAACTAGCCTCCTACAGTTGCAGCATAATTCCTCCTTGCTGTTGTCAAATGCTTCGCTGTATGGCTCAATTTATGCCACTGTTTACCCAAAACGGCTCACTGTTCACCAAGGAACAGACCTCGGCTCCCTAAGCAGACTCCTGTACCTAATCATAGCCTAAACAGAAATGATAATGCCACAAACTTGCCTCTACACAGCCCAGACTTGTCCCTCAATGCTTCAGCCTACGATCCTAACTCGGCCTCTTGAAAAGCACAGTTTCAAACCAAAACAGTTCTCCTTCCACTTCAGCCTCCTCCCTGAGCTTCGACTACCTCAGATGATGTTCTTGTATGATTTGATGCACGTTGGATGATTGAAATGAACTCACACATGTGCCTAATTTATATCCTTCACATGTAACTATGCCAACTGTCAACAAGTCTTTCTCCGACTTGCACAAATCATGACAGTGACATTCAAAAATTCATAACTCATGATCTAGAGCTCCGATTTGAATGATTTGAGTGATTTTCGAAGCATTGGATTCGCCACGCCATCCTCTATCACCTCAATTTTTCTCATGCTCAAATTCCTCATGGTTTTGGCCCAACTACTTTCGGTACTATTGACCACTACATGTCAACTACCCATAGCAGTACGCCCCCTTTTTCGCAAAAAAGGACAGCACTGGATCGACGTGTCTGTGCCATTCAATAGTCATCGTCGACCTAATCATATTATGTTGTAAACCCAGTCTGCATGTGTAAATTGTAAATAATCTTAGCAGATCTGAGTCATGTATGTAAATTGCCTAGGTGGACCTAATTTTCTAGTGATAATCTACGTTCAAGAAGGTTTTTTGTGTCACTGATCCATGATCGGCAGAGTTTTCCTTCAGCCTAACCCCAAAGCCAGAATGAATTTTGCCATTAGAATCTTAGGGGAATCCTAGTGTGTTGATCTGTTAGATTATATTTGGTCGCAGAACTAAGTGGTCTATGGGGGTCTATGTCAAATGGGTTTTCCCCCTTGAGATGTAAAATTGTAAAGTTCATGATGTAAAATGTCTTGAGGGTTAGAAAATGTTTTAATCCCCTCATAAGACCTAAGTCCTAGGTCCTAGGTGATTTTTCCAAAGGCTAAGTTCGAGGATCCAAAAAATAAAAATTAAAAAATTAAAAAATAGATAAAAATAATAATAATAATTAAAAAATAAAAGTAAAATAAAATAAAAATTTAAAAAATAAATAAAAAAAAACTTAAATAAATAAAATAATAATAAGTCAATTTTTGAGAAAATGCAAAGTTTTAATTTTTTAATATTAAAATGCATTTAATATTAAAATGCATTTAAAAATTCGATGGATGAGATTAAAAGGGATTTTGATCCTCATCGACGGATGAGATTAAAAGGGATTTTGATCCTCATAGACGGTTGAGATCATTTTGACATGGATCACTCGAACTAGCCGTTGGGAATTTTTCCTTTAAATAGGGTGTTAGGAGTCATTTGAGATCAGATTGGATCTTAGAGTCTGGTGCTAGAGAAAGCTCTCTTGTAGTCATTTTTTGTGCAATAAAGAAAGACTTTGGGGTTAAAAATTTTGCTAGTGTTACTCTTTTGAAAATGCTGTAAGATCTTTTTTTTTTTGCATAATTTTATTTTTAGTCGTCAATAATAACTTGATGAAAATTGATCCAGGCACAAGTATCTTGTCTGATCTCTGGGGTTTGAATGATAGTTTAGATTCTGAAATATAATGACAGGTATCTCCATTTGATCTAGATTTCATTATTGTTTTTTCCCTCTATGTTAATGATTGATTTTAAGCTGTACAAGAAATCTTAAGTTTGAGTTTACCGGGCAATAGGGGAAGTTCTCCGCTGAACCAGCCAACTCCCAGATTTTGTTTTCTGAAAGAGCCCAGCCAGTTTTAATCCCAGGCTTATCATCTGAAATTTTTTATGAATGCATGCAAGGTTTTCTGAAGTATCTCACATTAAGTTTAAAATTCTAAAAATATTACTATGGATTATTAACAAATCTGGCTGCTTAAGAGTCGAAAATCTGTAAATATTGTAATTTTTTTCGTTGGTTTTAGGGTTTTCAGTTTTGTTTCTTACACATTTTACTTCTGGGTTTTCTGTTTTTTCCATTGCATGTTGGAGGTATAGATTTTAAAAGTTTTTCAGGGTTTCCAGCACGGATAATCTTCAACGGATTTCCAAATTTTCTGGAAAATTTGAGGGTTTATCAAAGCTGTCTGCTGCTCAGGGTTTCGTTTTACTGAAATTTTTCAAATTTTTTTTATCACAGCTCCTGGATTGCTGCCAAGTCTCAAGCAATTGTATATACAACAGTGATCCTCTCGCTGTCCGCTCAGTCATCTTTGCCAGCAGCCATCACTCATCTGCAGCTTCCATCGCTGCTCCTTCTTCCTCACCTTCATTTTCCCTTGTTGTTCGTCCATCACACCTGCATACTTCAGCCACGTCTCTACTATTCCCACGTACCTGCAAGAAAAAACCACCAACCTCATACACTGCTTTTTTTTAACCTGCTTTCCTCACGCAGTTTCCTTCATCTCCAGGAAGTTCCACGCATTGTTGAACCCTCACACCCTTCTGCGATTCTTTCTAGATCAGCGTCTGCTCAAATTTACTATGCAGCCAAAGCACTCATCCATCTTCGCTCGTCGTTTTCTCCTTCCTGTCTGCACGTCAATCATTCCATAACCGCAACAGCTCTCCATTCATCATATCGCATTTCCCCTTGGTTGTCTGCAATCTCCAGCTCCAAGCTCCACGCTGCCTTGCCAGCTCCCACGCAACCATACTCCCTCATCGTGCTGCCTGAGCTTGATCCCCTCCACGTTCCACGCATCTTCTGCAACCTTCAACCTGCAAAAACAAATTCTCCACGCTGCCACCGTCAAGAACTCTTCAGGCCTGCACATAATAAACACTCAACAAATTTCGATTTCAAATTTTTTTATACGCTGTAAATATAATATGCGTTAGTTAAATTAGAGTTAGATTTTGCTTTTCAGCATATGCTTAGTTTCTTTTGTTTTTTTATATGAAGTATGATTTAATATATATAAATAAAAAAACGTTAAAAATTTCGATTTTTTTTAATTAAGTTTTTAGTGCTATAAATTTTTGTTAAAGATCCGTTTAGTTTTCGTTTTGTTTCGTTTCTTAATAGATCAAAAATCACGAAAAATAAATATGTTATCGTATTTAGATTAGATTTTTAGTTAAATTAGATTTTAGTTTTGACTTAAAACCATTGTGATATATGCATTGTGTTAGTTTAGTTTTTAGAATTAGATTATTGTATATTTTTATTTTTTATTTTTTATTTTAAGTTTCATTTAGTTTAGAGTATCATAAAAGGTTTAAGTTTTAGCCTTTAATTTTTTTGGTTTCATTTTTTATTTTTTAGATTTATTTAAAGTTTAGTTTAATTTTGTTTAAATTTTGATAAAAATATAAAAAAAATAACAAATTCCCAAAAACATAAAAAAATGTAATCTTTAGGCTTTTTTTATTTTGTTTTATAGTTTAGATCTAAATTTAGATTTAAATTTTATTTATTTAGGCTTTAGTTTTATTTTATTTTTAGAATTTAAAAAATCAAAAAATTATTTAAAAAAAAATTAATCTCATAGCTAAATGCTCTTATTTTATTTATGTTTTATTTCTCTATAGCTAAATGCACTTAAATGTATATTTAAAATTGGCTATATGAAAGTGGTATTTTGTTAGCATTTAAATTGTATGGTTGTGTAATGTATTCAATCTATAAAAATTTTAATTGTTGGATCATTATTGAAGTGTTGAGTTTATTGAACATCTTGCATCGCTTGGGATATTTTGATGATAAATGATTGTTTTATATGGTTTATACTTCTGCAACATTTAATAAATAATCATTTAATCATTGACCCCATAAGGCATTGGTACATTATCTCTTGAATCAATCAAGTGCTAAGTCGCCTTGCTGTGTCTCCCAACCCAACTGGTCCATAGTTGATCTTCATTCATCCCATAAGGTCTACCCCCCTTAGCCTGGGGAGACGGCTTAAACGGAGAGATCGGGGTTCAAGTTGACAGCCCTCGGTCTAAGCATTGTCGTGATAATCTGTGCGACAACAAGTACAAAACCCCTACCTCGGGTTCCAAGCCCACAAATAAATTTGTGGTGCTCCAACCTCCAAACCATGAACCCTAGAGCTTGGAGTACCTCCAAGCTACTCAAAATCAACACTCCCTCTTAGCGATGGAGGTACTTCTAAGACTAAGAAGTAACTCATCATCATCATCACTACTCACAACACTCGCCCAACTCTTGGCGCTCACCACTGCAACAATCCCTGTAGTATGAACTACACCTCTCTCGGAAGTGTCACTGTCACTAGAAGCATCCCGCTTCTTCTTCTTCTCCTGTATCCCTTTCCAATCCCTCCATTATTCCTTCTTTGTAGATGTGGAAACACCCTTGCTCCCCGCTGACCATGCACTCTTCTTGGGCTGCAAAGTCTCCCTCTGAATCTACAAGCTCCTACTAGAACTCGACTCCCTCTGAGCTTCTCGAACCTGGACCTTCTTCTCTAGAACTTGCACCTACCCCTCTGAAGCCTGCACCTGCAACTGCTTCTCTGGAACCTACACCTGATCCTCCTACTTCTTCTTCCCATGATCCATAGACCATGCTCTCTAACTCCAAGCTCAATACCCACAGAGTTAAAGCCTCTAAGTATGAGTCTTTCCTTCCCATCCTGGAACAGGACCTCAAACCCTTTCTTCTCGATCATCGAGACAGATATCACGCTATATCTAAGTCCTGGTACAAACAGTACATCCTGGACTTGCATCATTTGTCTTGTCTCCATCTTGACTGGCACAACTCCTGATCCTTGGGTCTCCTTCTGTCTCTTGTCGCCCAACACCATGTGCAACTTCGATTCCCATTCAACTAGAGTCTCAAAAACCTCCTATGACCCTGTCATATGTTTCGACGCACCACTGTCCACATACCATCCATCCTCATCAATAGTATCGTGCGAGAAATGAGAGATCATAGCAAAGTCCTCCTCCAACCTTCTGGTGAGAGCATCTATCTCAGCAGAGGTGGCAACACCAACACCCTACTTCCCTTTCATCTTCTTGTCATCTCCCATCTTCTTCATTGGACATCTCGACGAAAAATGACCCATCTCACCACAGTTGAAACACTTGACTTTACTCAAGTCCTTATGCTTACCCTTCATTCGTTCCGCAACTTCCATGTCATCATTTGAAGCCCTCTTCTTTGGATGAAGATCCTCGTCTCACAACTCTTCCTGAATGAAGTCGTCCCACAGCGTATTCCAGTGTAGCAACTTCTCTCTAGCAACAACTCCTTTGATGAAGGGCTTCCATTCCTCAGTGAACCATTTCAAAGTAAACCTCACCATATTAGAATCTGAAATAGTCACACCGACGACAACAAGCTCATCTTTGACCTAAGCCAATCTCGTCAGATACGAAGTCATTCCTTCACCCTGTATCATCTTGGTGGAATTCAACTTATCCTCCAATACCAGTACCCGATTCTCGTTCTTATTCTGGAACAAATTCTGAGCCATCCAAATCTCATGTGCAGTGTTCTTCTCGAACAAATGAGGTATTAGGGGATCCTTCACACCATCAAAGGATGATCAATTTCACCCTTGTATCTAAATCCTCCTACACTTCCAGCTCCTTTGGGTCAGTGGGCTTCTTGATGGCTTTCTCAGCGAACTCCCAAATCTTGTTCACCTACAAGACCAACTTGATCCTTTCCTCCCATGGACTATAGTTGAACAACCCCTCCAACCTATCCTCATACCAAAGACCAACCTGCAACTTCAACATTGTAGTGAGCCCTTCACCTACAATGTGACCAACTCCCTCTTAAGTTGTACTTCGTTGTGCACACCCTGATTCACTATCTTCCAAAGTAGCTTAGACATGCTCTGATACCACGTTGAATTTCCATGATCTTAAGTCCAGGATAAAATCTTAGAATCTCTGACGTTACCAAACCAAGAATCTTAACATAACTACTTTGCATACTGGAACAATATAAAGCAATAAATCACACATGCACAAGTATAGACAACTTTTTACAAATTTCAACCCAACTTCGTATATTAATCAGCATATAATACAACTGTCTAGGGCTCCCATACAAGGGATACAAGATACAATGACAATCTCGTTGCAGTCTCTATGTCGTATCTCATCCTGTCGGTCCTTCGCTTTTGTTCTACTCTCTAGATGCCCCTTAGTCCATCAAAGGACAACACATATAGTCTCCAGGAGGGTTGCCACCTATCACTGCTGCAAGTAGCTTCTGCTACAATGAACATGGGTTAATCCAATCTCCTCTTCTAGGTTGGCCAACACCAATCTACTCTTCTAGGCTAGCCAACATCTAAGCTCCAATTTGCCTTCTAGTAGTTTCTTTCGCCCATCAAAGAGCTACACATAGGCTCAACCAGTGTTGCAGGAAATGTCCCCCCCCCCCCGGATCAAAACCCCAATCTGCGATCCGTACGGATGTGTGGGGAAATTGCCCTCTGAAACACAGATCAGGCTGATAAACACACTTCCTGCCATTTTCAGAAGTTTATAGCCGATTCGCGTTTTGGTTTTTCCGAAACGCGATTCGTATGGCGGTTCAGCCATATGAAGCGCGGTGCTTAGGGATCCAATCCGTATGGATCAAGAGGTTCACAAAAGATATATGATTGCATCGAGTAAATCAGTCCCTGATGAGGAGGAGGCTTCCATGGTACGGAGACAGTTGAGCAACTATACGCTTAATACTGGTCCATTTGGGAGCATGCATGCAATTAGAGATTGAGAGACTTTTTCTTCTCTTGAGTGGTGGAACACGCATGGAGGGGCTACTCCACTTCTATAGACTTTGGCAATGCAAGTGCTATCACAGGGGGTAAACACTTCTTCTATAGAGAGGTGTTGGAGCTCTTATTCTTTCATCCACAGTGTTAAAAGGAACAGGTTGAGTTCAAACCAAGCAGAGAGCTTGGTTTATGTTCATTACAACTTGTGATTGTTGTCCCATTATTGTGATGATGCAAAGACTAATAAAGACCTTAAAATTTGGGAAAGGAATCCAGAGGAGCCCAATTTGGAGGATGAAGTGTTGTGATTAGAGCAATTAGAGGATGCTCTTATCCAAGTATGTCCATTGTGGTATGAATTTTTATTATAAAGCATTTCTCTAATTCATTTTTTTTTTTTAACTAGTGGTTTTTTTTTGTATGGATTTTTTGAGCGATTCCAGGATGATGATGATCGAGTTGAGATGCCACCCCCATCTAGTCCCTTGGTTCCTAGGTTCCATGGTTCAAGACCAACAGCAGGGGGTTCGTCTTCATCAGTTTCAGTGCCACAACTTCCACAGGCACCATCTTCTTCATTGCCACCACGTGGAAGCTTGCCGCCATGTTCTCTTCATGGTGGAAGGAGGAGAGATTAGTAGATATATTCACAATTAACTACTTTTGTCATAGATTAATCATTAGACTTGTAGACTTGTGAATTTGAACCTTTTTGTCTTGGCCATGACCAAGTGACCTATTTTGTAAACATTATTATTTGAATTTTGGACATGACAAATGTTGACAGTTGCTCACTTGCTAGATAAATCATAATATGCTTTATGTTTTATGTTTTATAATATGCTTAAAAATTTGATGTATGTTTGTAATTGCTTATAGATGGTTGATGCTTGAATAATTAATCATTGATGTACATACTAGTAACTACAACGGAATCATGGATGCCATATCTATCTTGATTTATGCAAAAATATGCATGTTTTCATGTCTTCTACAACTAATTTGGTATTTGGGATGTTTGTTTTAAATATAGATGCAAAAAAAAAATATAATATATATATATAGCAAACGCTTCGCTTCCTAGATTTTTGGAAAATGATGCTTTCGTGTCCCTGCTTCCAAAAAACGTCCCTGTTTCGTCCCTGCTTCATGCAACATTGGGCTCAACAACTTCACCCTACCTTAAGTTGTCAACCTCTCGTTATGATTGCTTGTCAAGGGCTACTTTGGGCCATCAACACGCTGCCCTCCACCAGTCCAATGGCACCCAATACTTCACTGCAAGATCTGCTCCTAGGATAGGCTTACATCCCACCAAGACAAGCCCTCCAAATGGCTGCTACAATTTTGTCTGCACTAGGGCAGCCTTCCACCCAACATCAAATCAACATGAGACTATCAACCAACCATGCTTCACTTCTTTCTGAACTGGTGTAGATTGTTGTTAATGAGGATGCCTGGTTAAGGCTTCCAACAGCCACTTGTCAGCGCACTCATATACCCTCAACTAGCCTCCTACATTTGCAGCATAATTCCTCCTTGTTGTTATCAAATGCTAAGTTGCAGGGCTCAATTTATGCCATTGTTTATCCAAAACAGATCATTGTTCACCAAGAAACAGACCTCGGCTCCCTAAGTAGACTCCTGTACCCAACCGCAGTCTAAACGGAAATGATAATGCCACAAGCTTACCTCTACACAGCCCCAGCTTGTACCTTGAGGCTTCGACCTACTTCTGTGCTAACACAGCCTCTTGAAAAGCATAGTTTCAGACCAAAACGACTCTCCTTCTTCAACATTGGCCTCCTTCCTGAACTTCGGCTACCTCAAATGATGCTCTCCTATGATTTAATCCATGTTGGATGATTGAAATGAACTCACACATGTGCCTAATTTATATCCTTCACATGTGGTTCCAACGAATTCATGCCCACTGTCAACAAATCTTTCTAAGGCCAAGCCGACTTGCACAAATCATGACAGTAACATTCAAAAATTCATAACTCATGATCTAGAGCTCTGATTTGAGTGATTTTAGAAGCGTTGGATTCGCCATGCCATCCTCTATCACCTCAAATTTTCTCATGCTCAAATTCCTCATTGTTTTGGCTCAACTCCTTTGGGGACAAAACCCCATCCTTAGGTTCCAAGCCCACAAATGACTTTGTGGTGCTCCAACCTCCAAACCCTGAACCCTAGGTCTTGGAGTACCTCCCAAGATATTCAAAATCACCAGTTGATTGTTCAAAACAGATTATACAACGGCCATGAAAAATGATAAATATTGAGAAAATCCCTCATTGTTCTCTTTCCATCTTGATGACATGGGTCCATTCAACCACTGACCTCATTTACCTGTTCGAATCCATTATGTTCAGGCTCAAATGGTTAAATTTATCTACATATAAATATAGAAACAAATGGACCAAAAAGGATGGATATCTAAAATACTAGTTATATGAAAATTTTAAAATTGAAGATTGATGGACTTACATAGGTATGAGGGAATATCTAAAACAACATCAAGATTTGGCATCAGGCTTAATAATCCTCAAGCTTGTTTAGTGATTATCCACGTATCATCCTCCCCAAGAAGGAACAAAATCATTGTTAGGACTTGCTATGCAATCTCGAAAAATAGAGCTATGGGGTAACTAGCTGCAGGTGGAGGAATCTGAGAGTTTGATGGTAAAATCAAATCTAAAACATTTCTCTCCATCAACTTTAGAAAGGGCTTTGTATGTAAGGGCCAACGTATCATCAGGAGCTTTTTGTCCTGATGATGGATCCACTTCTAGACCCGAGACGTAGACATTCCTACAAAGTGATTGGAAAATCTGAGCTTCCAATTTGTAAATTCTAACCACAGAAATTTGAAATCCATTGAAGAAATTTTTAGGATTTTGAACTTCAAGAAACTTAAAGGCCTCCTGTATTCACCTAAAGAGGACATAATGAGATTTCTTTGAGGAAGAAGAGAATACATATGCCAACTTACAAACTCTAGGAAATTGTCGAAAATTGGCACAATGGCATCGTAAAGACTCAATTGGATAAAGCAGAGGAGGTCATTAGATTCTTTAGAACGACTAGGGCATCCTGTCAAATTTCCAAAAGGTATAACGGGCAATGAAGGTCATCAATTTCAAATTCTCAGTCCATTGATGGAATGGGACCAGATGGTGAAGTGGTTACAGGGTTTTGGGTAATCTTTTGGGCTTTTTTCATACTTACAACTTAAAGAAACAATGGAGCCAAGAAATGGGAAAATGTGAGTTACCCAGTGTGCATAGAATGATGCAAAACTGAATGTAGACATGGAACTAGTAACAAGGACATTGATTCTGTACAGACCAAAGGATGAACAAGCTTAGACCAGGAAAAACCCTTTAACCTTGGTGGGATAGGCAGGAGAAATCAAACAATTGATGACTTTACAAGGGTGACATGGACTGACAGGTCAATAGGTAATGGTTGATGTGACGGTCGCTTGACTTGTCGATTGTCGATGCTCTTTTAACGGGTGGTTTTTTTAAACCAATTATTGCTTACGACAGGTGCCTCTCGTATTAAATGAGGGGGTACCCACCGTATTAAACGACAGTTGTAGATCTTCAAATTAGTAGTTTCCATCATACCACTCTACAGCAGGTGCTCCTCGTTTAAATCTCAGTCGTGTTAACCTGTCATAAAACCGTTCATTTTGCTTGATTGTGCTAATAGGCCGCGAAAAAAACTAGCGCGCTCGTCAATCTTGCAACACCTAGTCCGACAGCGCCAACATCGCAACCATGATGGGTTTGTAGCAATATCTTTTAAAAAAAGTGTTGACGATATCAGTCTTGCAACACCTCTTACCACAGCACCAATGTCGCAACCGTGGCAGGTTTGTCGCAATATCTTTTATAAAAAATGTCGTTCTCTTCGGTCTAGCGACGCCACTTCCAAGAATAGCAGCGTCACAACCATGGCAAATTCCAACAAGTATTTGCGACAAATAGGTGTCAGCACTTCAACGATGCCTATCGTCGGAATTCTGACGAACAGGAAGGGGTTAAAAGTACAATTGCACCAGAAACGACATTTCGCGAAATCTCCTTTTGTCGTTTGTTATGAATTAATATATAGGAAATAATGTAAATGATAATAATTAATAATGATTAGTTAATTAGTAATTAGGTTGAAGAGTCATGTCTAAATGAGACATGACTCTCCATGAAGAGGCACCTGCATAGCATATAAGCAGACCTCTTACTTTCATTTGTATCATCTTATTCAAACATATAATATATAATATTTGTATCCTCAAGGATATCTTTATATTCCAAGTCTTTTGGAGTAATTAATATGAAGAAGGAACTTTGTTCGCTTCATTTGGTATCAAAGCAGTTCGATCCTTTCCCAGTTGCACAGAGCTGTGCTCTTCGATCCAGGCCCTTGGGCACTGAATCTTCGTCAACTTTATTGTTGTTGCAGTTCAAGTGTTTCGCTACAATTTAGAGTTTCTCCGTCTCGTCGTCAGGTTTTTGGCCATAGTAAAGAATAAAAAATTAAAAAAGATAATAAAAAAAAATTAAGAAAAGAGTCAAAGATAAAAGACTAAAAAAAAACATTGTCAAAAAAAAATTACTTAAAAAAAAAAAAAATATATATATATATATATATATATATATATAAGATTATTAAAAACCAAAGAAAATATAAAAAATAAAAATAAAAATACCTTTGTATAGTTGTAGTCATGGTGCCGCAGAGAGAGCTACCACCACTGCTCGATGGGCACACCGCCGATGGTACCAATGATCTAGAGTTGCCCCAATCGTTGTCACCGTCCACACTAGAGGCTATCTACCGGTCATCCAAACACAACCTTGATTCCACTACATTGAGTTAGCCGCCAACCTCATCAAAATCGGTGTCGATGTCGGAACTACAGCCGTCGGGCAACCATAAGCGCATACCACCCTCCAACTAGGCCCAAGTCTCCGCAACAGACAAAGGGAAGTTGCAACAATCAACACGACCAAGCATTGTAGTTGTCGCAACTACCTTTGCCCTCCGTCGCGACCACCATTGTTCACACCCAACCATCGTCATTATCGATTTGTCGTAGTCACTGCTCTGTGTTGCTTTGTCAACCATCGCATTCTCCCTCTTCTCCTGTCCATAAAGATTCATATGAATTTGCAGCCAACACTAGCCAAATCAAACCATTCCAACCATTGTGGTGAACGTGACCCATCCAGAAAGTCACACCTTATCATTTTCCATTAAAGTTTGAAGAAAATCTATTATATTAAACGCATTAAAAATTAAGAAAAAAAAAATTAAAAGAGTGTGTGTGTATATATATAGTGTAAGAAGGGAAGATTTGAAAAAAAAATTAATAGAAACAATAGAACTGCTAAAGTAAAGTAAAACAAAACAAATAAGTGAAGAAAAAACAAAAAGATGGTGTCCACCAAAAGCAGTGGTTTTTTTCAAATGTTTGTTTCGTTCAGAGGGATATTCTAATTGTCAAGAGCCATTCCGAAACCAAAATGTGGTTTGCAAAAAATGTTACAAAATTTTTACCTTAGTCGAATATCCAAGTGATGTACAAAAACAAGCAATTACAAGAGATATAGAACAATTAATGGCAATATATAAGTGACAACATGTTGATTTTAATAAAGAAATGACGAAAACATAATCCACATTGCAAGTTGAAAGCCCATCATCACTCCTACCAAACGATGTAATCCAGTGTACCAAGAAATTGCAGCTAGAAGATCAAGAGAAAGGCAAAATAGCCAAACTTCAGCAAAACAAGAAAGCATTACAACACGAACATAAAAATCTTGTGGATATGCATTACAAAGAAGTAATGGAAAAGGATGAAGAAATCTCTCACCTCAAGGACCACGTCGAAAAATTACTTACACAAGTGAAAAAGACTAAGGTCACAAAGAAAGAACTCAAGAAGCACTTATCAGAACAAGAAGAGGAAACTTTACATTTAAAGAACCTTACTAAAAATTTATTAGAACAAATTAGAGATCTAAAAGATGAAAAACTTAAAAGTCAAAACATTGAAAATAGGGTTGACGAATCAGAAACCAAAGAACTTTTACGTCTGAGAAACCATAATCAAAATCTACTCACTCAAATTAAGAAACTTAAGGATGATAAGAAAGCATTAAAAGACAAGTTAGAACAATTCACTCAAGAAGAAGTATCGAAATCTCCAGTCATAACAGTCCAATCCAGTGAATATCATAACTCGAGAAGAATGCAAAATAGTTGAAGAAAAGACGCACTTAGATGTTGCAGTTCATATGATAAACACCCCAAGTAAAGGTTTTGTAACCAACTCAACAACATCGTCACCTGAAGTAAATAAAAAAATTTCCACACACTTAATAAGGGAAAGTCGAACCAAAAAAGTTCCCTATCGACATCCGAATCATGAGAGTAGACAACTCAACCATGCTAGGTATCGAGACCAATCATAACAGAAACAACAAACTGATGTTCCAAAGAATATTGATGTAACCTCAATCCAGTCCTATGATGACAAGTCGTTACAAAATTCCAGTGATCAGAATATTCCACAGAAAATTAATCTAGGATGGTCTGATCCCTTCTTAGTGCGACAGTTTTGTTTGTCACTGAGAAGATCATATCAACTTGTATCGACGAAAATGATTGTTCCAAGATGAGAAGATATTCGAACCCAAAAAAGAGATCAAACATTTTTTCATCGACAAGCTTTGAGGACAAAGCTTTCTGAGGAAGGCAATGTTATGAATAAATATATAGGAAATAATGTAAATAATAACAATTAATAATGATTAGTTAATTAGTAATTAGGTTGAAGAGTCATGTCTAAATAAGACATGACTCTCCATGAAGTGGCACCTGCATAGTATATAAGTAGACCTCTCACTTTCAATTGTATCATCTTATTCATACATATAATATATAATATTTGTATCCTCATGGATATCTTTATATTCCAAGTCTTTTGGAGTAATTAATCTGAAGAAGGAACTTCGTTCGCTTTATCGTTGTAGCTATGAGACATCATCGCAAGAACGACAAAGAACCGTCGAAAATTGTGTCAACATTTAGTAGTGTCATGTGTTTGCTGCTTAAGAAAATAATAAAGACTATTGGATGGAATCTGAGCATGAGTAACCTTGATATTCAATAAATAGTCGGTAACAGGATCTCCTTGTTGATTTGGGGTAGCATCGGATGTGCTCTAGCCTTGAAACTTGGTGGAGAGGCTAAGGCACATAAGATCTCCAATATCCAGAAATGGTTTGGGCAAATTCTAAACAGTTTGAGAGATATTAACATAATTAATATTTTAAATGGAGTCCCGAAGTCTAAACTTAGGGAAAATAAAATATTAATGTGAATTAATATAAAACTGTGTTAGAATGGTCCAAAAGTCATGGATCAAGCCAGATCTAATCTTAGCCGTTGATTAGGGACTTAATCTCGATTGTTGATTTGTCAACGAGAAAAGTATAAGAGGAGGCTTGAGGGTCACTTGGAGAACACACTGAGTTGATCAAGATTTCAACTTTCTGGGGTTGGGTTTGCTAAGGAAGTCGAGAGAGTGATCAGAGTTGCAGCTGAGGGGCAGTGAATACAGAAGCAGAGAGGCAGAGATAGTACCCGGAGGATTAGCACAATAGCCGGGAGAGAGGGACACAGAGCCAGCCAGAGGTTCACGCAAAGCCAACCAGGGCCCACGCAGAGGCAACCAGGAGTTGCACAGTGCCTCAGAGAGCTAGCGTGGGTGACGCAGAGGCTCTAAGGGCTGACGCAGTGCCTCCAGAGGCTGACGCAGGCCAAGCCAAAGTGACGTTGGGCAGATGCTGTGCCAGAAAGGGCTGACGCAGTCCCTGGAGGCTGACTTTGGGGTTTTCGTGGGGTAGATTGAAGCTGAGGAGTTGTCGGAGTGTTTATCCAAGGTTTCAACTGGTGCATCTGTCTCCAAAGGAGAGGCTGTTAATTTTAGGTATGTTCTATGCTAGAGCAATTTATTTAAATTTTCACAGTTAGCAATCACATCAGCATTACGATAAACTGCAGATAGAACATAAATACAAAACACAGAAGACAAGCCAAGACAAGAGGACACAAGATATGGCGCGAGCCAGGGACAAACCCCACAATGTGTGGGGAAACCCTTTGATCAAATCTTCTTTTATCTTCAAAGTTCAACAGAGGGAGAGAGAGAGAGAGTACATTTACAATAGAAGTCAACACTTTGACTTATCTAGATCTAAGCATAGATCATCTCCTATAACGATGAGATCAGTTGAAGACATTCTGCTTCAACTGCATCTCGTCCATTTGCTGCACCTTAAAGTGTAGCACCATCAAGCTGCATCATACTATGTTGCCCATATATCATCATGTTATGCCATTGTGCTGCACTGTACTGTACCATGCTGCCAACATCATGTTGTCACCCATCACAGCATGTCCAAACATGCTGTTATCAGCTTCATGAACAAGATCATACCTTACTGTAGATTGAGATGAGATCATGATCCTCGTCATCATTATTATGCCGAGACTTGGATCATCATGGTAATCACTGCTTCCTTTTAACATAGTAATACTGCAGCCCTTTACACCATGTATAACCCTCGACACTGTCCCTTGATATGCTTGTGACCACAGTTATATATGATCACTGTAGCAGCACCGAAACTAGGATAGTACCGAATCTTGTGGCATTGAGATAGCATCAGTTCTCTGAGATATATCACTGAACTGTAGCTCATTCTATATACCTCTGTCCAAACGGTGTTCTTCTGTTGTAGCATCGAAAGCTTTTCTCAGAGATCTGAACTTTTATTTAGCCCTAAAAGACCTTCGTTGTTCCTTCATCATCTATCCGAATTCCTGTTGATATCCGAACTTGTCTCTTCCCTTTTCACTGTAACTATGATCTGAATATCAGAGAGATCCGAGCTTGATGACTGTCAATTTAGGGCTGCGTATATGGCTACAGGTCAACGTATTAGGGCCTCCGTATGAAGGCTTCTGGACAGCGTATTAAGAGCCTACGCATAAGGCATCTAGTCAGCGTATCAGGGCCTCTGTATAAGGCATCTGGACAGCGTAATAGGTGCCTGCAGCTACCCTTTATAACAGCGTATTTAGAGCCTCATGAATAGCGTTAAGATATTACCATGACTGCACTGCGGCCTGCATATTTGTCTCCATGAGCAGCATATATATCTCTACATGAACAACATATAACTGTCTCTATGATCAGCGTGTAAATAGGTCTTCTTCTCCATGACTGTAATTAGGACAGCGTATAAGATTAGGGCATCATCATATTCAGCCAACGAAAATCATAGTGAATCTCTTTCTCCATAAACCCAAGACGTGGAGAGGAGATCACTTGAGGTGAGTTGCCAAATGACTACAAATCCTCACCAATTTATACTAAAACGCGGATAATGAATAGACACGTCGGTTGGGCTTCAAGAGCCTACACAAGTGCTGGTCGGCTTGATAATAATTACATAAACAAAACAAATTCATATCTCCAAAAATACTTATCGGAATCGGATGATCTTTAGATCAATCCTACACCTCTCGATGAGAGGGATCCAATAAAAATATCAGCTGTCACAAATAAGCTGACCCACATGGAGTTTGGCCCTAGTTGGCAATTTAACACTCCCTCTCAACTAGGGAGAACTCCATCCAGTGATCCATAAGTCCGACTGTACTATCTCGG
>APFE030441080.1:162166-178511 GCA_000404065.3 Pinus taeda | reverse complement strand
TATAAAGAAGGATGGAGTCCTCCTTATGAATCATGTGCTGGAGTATATTGGAGATTAGCTCATTAGGAGGTTGCCTCCTCAAAGGGGTAAGTGAACATGAGTGGATTACATCAATAAAATGATGATTTTGCAGTGTTTCCCTATCTCGAGGGTTTTGGATATTGAATAAAGAATTGGGCATTTTTGATACATTGTTTGTGATTCATTTTTAAGGGTCGAGGATCATAACATCCATCACTTAAATAAAAAATGTGTTAACTTCTTTGCTACTTCAATGTCAAGAAGTGAATCTAGTATATGAGCATTACTAACACCTCTACATTAAGGGGATATTTTTTATTCATTTATTATTTTCCTCGATGTTTCGTACAAAATACTGGGCTTTCTTTTTAATTGACTTTTAGTCTACTCTAATTCTAACTATGATGATGCGAATAATAATTATACTTAGTGTTTTCTAGGGATTTCGAAAGCCACATAGTGTGCTTGATGGGAAAGCAAGAGTATTTTTGAAAGCTCTACATATAATCCTTGTGATTCACCAATGAAAGAAATAAGTAACAACTTTGTGAAGTTGATGTAGTGAGAACATTGTTTCTTCCAAGACCCAAAGATCCTGTTAGTATTATTGTATTGAATAATAGAAGGTGGGTCTAGAATTGAAATACTACATATGAGGAATTGTTGGCCACACAAGTGGATAACATTGCAATTGGGAATGGACAAGACACGACTAAGGTTGAATAAGTGAAATACTCAGAGAGGACTCTCACGAGAAGGATTGTAGGGCACCTTGGTCACAACTAATGATTTGTTGGACATGGGGTGGTTATGTGTGGATGGGTTGAGACTCGTAAAGAGTAGGGAATATCTAGTTATGCATGAACACAACAAATACAATACCCAAGATTACTTAGAGACTTTCTTTTATAAGGTCACTTTGTTTTTTACTTGAAAATGGGTTTATTTATGTAACTAAGGGCTTCATTTATGAGAACACCAAGAATAACTTTAGATCCAAATCTAAACCCATATTGTTTTGAACTACCATCTTTACAAATATATTCATTGGTAACTCAAATTTATGATGAAATTTGATTGGTGTTAGTCATTGTTGGTTAATAGTTAAATAGTTGTGTGTTGTAAAGCTTAATGTTGTCCATATCATTATTATACATACTTTTCTTTTCAATGAGAATTCAAAGTTGATATCATGCACAAATTTGTGGTGATTGGGTATGTTGTATTGATGATCCATTGTAGAATGCATGTTTGCTTAATAGCTATATTGTAACAACTACTTGATTGTGCATGCAAGAGAAAGTCATTGAAAATGTTGTCATGGATGCACAGTTTCTACAAGGTGTGTGAGCTTGGATCAATTACTTTATCCCAAAAGTGTAAAGCTAGGAATGTTAGATGAACATGGACTAGAACCATGAATATTTTATGAGGGAACAAATTTTAAAGACCAATGATTTATACAAAGGCCTCTAGTTCCTATAAAATGTTATATACCTAGGGGGATAATATGGGGTACAAAGGGAGGTACCCAAGGTAATAATGTAATAATGGGATGGGCCATAGTAATAAATAAGGTGGTTAACCCATATCATGTAAGGGACCACAACTAGTTAGTAATAATGTAATGGGCCCATGGTATTAGTGGATGGTATGAGGGAACCATGGTAATGATCCATGGTATTGCATGTATGAGGCCTATATAGAGGCTAGAGACTCCAAGTGAAGAATTGTTTTCAAGGAATTGTCAAGATTATTGTTTGAACAGGCATATCTTGTGAGTGTTCTCCTTCCTTAAGGAGTGAATGGGTGTTGCCCTACCTTAAGGGTTTTGATATCAATAAAGAAGCATTTCTATCTATTCAGATCTTGTTATTTCTTGGGTTTATTTCTAGTATCTTATATTTTTGGATCAGATCTATAACAAGTGGTATCAGAGCTATACCAAGTGGTATTAGAGCTACATTTTCATATCAGATCTATAACAAGTTGTATCAGAGCACTTTCTTCGGCAAAAAGTGGAGATATTTTATTTTATTTTATTTTTGCAGGATTTTTGGGACGGCGAGTTTGCAGATCATATTTGTACATTTTAGTGAAATATCTATAAAATATAATTTCATATCTATATTCTATGTGAAAAAATACCCGATTTAAAAATAAATAAAAAAATCGGTCGAATCGGAGTCCAGATGAAGGAGATATCGCTGATCTAAAATCAGTGGTGTTGCAGACCATTTTTCAGGGCAGCGAGTTCGCGGCACAGATCTAGACGTCCTGGTGCAAGATCTGCAAAATCTAATTGTAGATCTGGATTCTTTGTGAAAAAACACTCAATTTCAAAAAAATAATTAGTCGAATCGGAGTCCGGATGAGGGAGATATCGTTGATTTAAAATTAGCTCTTTTTGCAGAAATTTTGGTGACGACGAGAGAGTTGTAACGTAGATCTGAAATTCTAGTGCCTGGATCAAGATTTCTATCACATGGATAGGTGCAGAATGGTTGTTCCGTTTCCAAAAATAGGTCATAATAGGGATTTTGAGCAATATTGACGGAATTGTAGCCCTTTCAAATTTTCGCCAAGTAAGCAAATTTTTTCTCAAACCCTCTTCATGGAAAAGTTTACTGGAAAAGATGATAGCCCTACTATTGAAGAATTCATACAAAATCTAAAGAACATATTTGGGGAGGGATGGAATTGTATGGTACCACTTGGTTTGAAAGAAGAGGCCGCCATATGGTGGAAATCACTGGGCATCATTGGCTTGCCCAAATTCTCGGATGAAGAAATTGAAAAACTCCTTATGGACAAATGGTCTCGGGCTATAAAACAAGATAAGGGGAACATGTGGGGTTATTTTCTACTGGTATATCCTTATTGCAGGTTCATGGGTTGATTCAGAAGGAGAAAATCGTTGTGTCTATAAATCCTAGTTGCAAGCATAATTTTATCAATGTTAATTTGGCAAAAAAATTGCAAGTTCCAGCCAAACACATTGAAAACATACAGGTGGATGATGAGGATGTTCAGATTTATAAGGATTTGAAGCTTTCTATGGATAAGTATGTATTGCATGGTGATTTTTATGCTTCATATATGGATAACATGGATGTTGTTTTAGGATACCCTTGGATGGAATCAGTGGGTACTATCAATATTAATGTACAGAAGAAGAAATTCTTGAAGCTCTGGTATAAAAAGAAGAAAATTACATTACAGGATATTTCCATTAATAAACAGGTAGAGTCCAAGGAGGTTGAAGCAGAAGATGTTCCAGGGTCTGACATATTAGATGATGAGCCAGTGATGATCGACAATCAAACACAAACAGAGGTTGAAGCAGAAAAGGTTACAGGTGTTGATACATCAAAGGAGGGCTCATGGGTTGAAGTAGCATTGAAAGATAAGACACCACAGCAGGCACCACAACATGCACCAGATAACAGTCAGGCTCCAATAAGAGGTGAATTAAAGACACAACCATCGTGGGTTAAAACTTCAACATATCGTCACCCACATCACCCCGGAAGGCAACAACCATCAAGATGGCAACCAATTAGTCACAAGGACACAACCCCCGCAGGACAAATAAAGAGGAGCGAAGATCCACCTACTACACATCAACACAGAAGAGCTACCATGGTAAACTTCCATCTTAAGCGAGCGAGGCATCAACGAGACAGAGGGTTCACCTTTCTCTTAGATGGCTAGATGCACATGCATGGTACCAGTGGACTCCTCTTTTGAGTAGATCTTATTATTTGTGTTCTTCCCATGTTTCGGGGACGAAACATGCTAAGGGGGGTGGAATGTTATATACCTAGGGGATAATATGGGGTACAAAGGGAGGTACCAGCGTAATAATGTAATATGGGATGCCATAGTTATAAATAAGGTGGTTAACCCATATCATGTAAGGGACCACAAGTAGTTAGTAATAATGTAAGGGGCCCATGGTATTAGTGCGATGGTATGAGAGAACCATCGTAATGATCCATGGTATTGTATGTATGAGGCCTATATAGAGGCTAGAGACTCCAAGTGAAGGAATTGTGTCAAGGAATTGTCAAGAATTATTGTATGAACAGGCATATGGCTTGTGGAGTGTTCTCCTTCCTTAAGGAGTGAATGTATGGTGTTGGCCTACCTTAAGGGTTTTGATATAAATAAATAAGCATTTCTATATATTCAGATCTTGTTATTTCTTGAGTTTATTTCTATTATCTTATAATTTTAGATCAGATCTATAACATAAAACATGGCCCTCCCTCAAGATTTGGTTTATGTTTTCTTTTGTAGAAAACAATCACCACAAAATACCCTCTTCCACAAGATGTGGAAGATATTGATTCTTTAAGAAGTAATCCCTAGGTGTGCTAGATCCATACTTCGAGGGTGCTAGGTGATGTCCATGATCACATGAATTTCCCCACAAGGTTAATGCACAAAACTATATACTATATTTTGACTGAGAATGCAGGAATTTCATCCCATTACTTAACAAAACTCAATGTCTGCGATATCATTTTTGGGATTATTAGCATAGAGTAAGTGTTGGAAATACTGGTTGGGAGGGGGGGGGGGGGGGGGTGAATCAGTATTTCTTTTCAATTATCATTTTTATCAGTTAAAAACAATTATATTTGGAACACAAAAATAAATAACAGGAATAGATGCTTTTATTAATATGATCTCTGCAATAAATCAAGTACAATATACACATGTATATTGTTTCCATCAGTTGCCAAGCACCAAGTTGGACTCTTTGTGAGGCTCCAACCTCTAGAGCACCAACTCCCAAGACACCAATCCTTTCAGTTCTGAGGCATCAACCTCAAGGTCTCCAACCCTCTGTTGTAAACTATCTGGATCTGTTTGGTTGTAATTCTCTGCTCCCAACCCTATTGGACCTATGACTTACTTTTGTCCTCCTGTTCCTTCCACTTCTGCCAGAACTTCGACTTCCTTTTTTTCTTATAGTTCGCCAACCAACCTAAACTTTCCTTGTTCTCTGTTTTATATGCCTGATATGCCTGACCTTTGGCTTCCTCCTTGCTCGCTTGAGCTTCGGCTTCCTCAACGCTTGCTTGATCTTTTAGCTTCCTCTACGCTCACTCTTCGGCTTCCTCTGTCTCTTCGAATCCATCAATACTCACAGGACATGTTAATGTGGAAGAGAGGCCGAATTACAATAATGTTGCATATTAAAGAAAATATCAGAGAGGCCCCCTTTTTTTTTAATATTCATACAATATACATTAATAATCTTGCAATCGCAATCGCCACCTAGCCGATGCCCCATTAACATAGTTAGAAATATATAATGGGTGGTCCCACTAGCCACGTCACTATCTCAATCACAATTGCAAGTTTCTGGAGGTCTTTTATACGTTGTGCCTATAACATCGCCGATGGCCGATTGTTGATCGCCCCTATTGGATGCGATATGATTATAAACTGTTTTTAATAATTCTGTTGGGTTCGTATATATATATCGCAATCGCAATTTATAGTGTGCCATTCCTTTATAACTTGCGATGCATAACCTCTGATATGGCGGACGCGATATAACATTAGGGCGTATTACAATGGTGATGACATAACCCACTCGGACACAATTCCCGAGGTTTAACTTTATCGAGTTCATTCTCCATCGTAGATTTCAACCCCCAAAATCCGACGATCTATAGCAATTTCAAGTGGACTACTTGCACGAGAGTTACCCGCCTGAAATGAGCGGTTTTTCTCTCTCCTCTAGTTGTTGCGTGTCAACCATTGAATGAAATCGGGCACTCTCCTCTAAATACCACTTACCATTTTGCATCCGCTCGAAATCCCGCTTATAGCTTTAAATCTGTCCTTCGTCTTGGTTAATGCCCCAAATTGATTCGCTTCTGATGACCGCGGATCTTCTACCATCAACGACTCCATGGCTCTCCTCCAGATTCCTTTTCTGCTAGAATGAAAAACTCATCTCTGCCATTCATCTCTTAACGCCATCCAATACGACTCCACAGCTGACAACTTCCAATATTCTTTGCTCTGATATGTTCCTCTTGCTTCCAATGACCTCTTCCTCTTATGCTTTAGCTTCATGATGGCTTTTGATAACCTGTTTCCAATGAACTCTTCCGATATGCTTCTCTTGATAGCTCCTGTGACTTCCGATATTCTCTGCTCTGATATTCTGCAATACTCCTCTAATGTGTTCCTCTTCTGATGGCTTTGATCCTTAGCTTCTTGCTCTTGTTTCTTCATGGATCTGCTCTGCTTGGCTTCACATCATTGTTTACTCATCCAGAATATTTCCATATTGACATCAATGACAATCTAGGTCAACATTCTCCCCCTTTGTCATTGATGGCAATATTCTTCTTCTCTCCCCCTTTGACATCAGTGGCAGAGGAGTGCACGAGGACTCCCCCTATCGAACTACTCCCCCTGTCCTGCAACATCTTTATGAATCAACTTAAGTGATGCTAAAGAGATAACTCCCATCTTTTGACAAAGATGTTCAAATGCTTTTTGAGGAAGAGGTTTTGTGAAAATATTAGCTATCTACTCCTTAGTATTGATATATTCCAAGACGATGTTTTGTTCAGCTACTTGTTCATGAAGGAAATGATACTCGGATGGTATATGTTTGGTCTTTGAGTGCATCACTGGATTTTTTCTGAGCCTGATTGCACTTGTGTTATCACAATAGATGGTAATTGGTTGATTTGTACCTATGTTGACATCTTTTAGAGCTTCCTTCATCCATATATTTGAGTACAACAATCTGCGACAACTATATACTCGGCTTCAACTGTAGATAGTGATATGGATGTTTGTTTTTTGCTGAGACAAGATACTAAACAATCTCCCATGAAGGATGCATTTCCACTAGTACTTTTCCAATCATCGACACTTCCAACCCAATCAACATCGGTGTATGCAGTCAAAGTAAGAGTTGAGATCTTAGGGTACCAGAGACCGAAATCAGGAGTTCATTTTAGCTATCTGAGAATTCTTTTTACAACCAACAAATGGGATTGTTTAGGAGCTGATTGAAATCTTCCCACCATTCCTACTGCTTGCATAATGTCGGGTCTCGTAGCAGTTAAGTACAAAAGGGCTCCAATTATTGACCTGTAATGAGTTGCATCTACCGGAGGGGAGTCATCATTTTTGCTCAATTTGCAACTTGTGGTCATAGGTGTGCTCATGGGTGCACAACCTTCCATTCCATATCCTTTAAGCATGTCTTTACAATATTTGGCTTGAGATATAAACATGCCTACCATGGTTTGAGATACTTGTAGTCCAAGGAAGTGAGATAACTCTCCTATCATTGACATCTTGAACTCTTTTGACATATTTTTAGAAAACTCGTGGCTCATCTCATCATTATTACTAGCAAAAATCAGATCATTAACATAAACAAGTGTGACTAGTAACTTATCCTCATCTATCTTTATGTAGAGATTACTTCCTGCCACCCCCTTCTTGAAGCCTTGTTGTTGTAGTTGTTGTAGATAGTGATTCAATCTTGCGTATCAAGCTCTAGGAGTTTGTTTCAACCCATATAATGCCTTTTTCAACTTAAAAGCAAAGTCTTTTTCTTTTGTTAGATTAAACCCTTCTGGTTGCTCCATGTAGACTTCTTCCTTGAGTTCCCATTCAAAAATCTTGATTTTACGTCTATTTGATAGATTTTGAACTGATAGCATCCACACGAGCTACTGGTGCAAATGTTTCTTCAAAGTCAATTCCTTCAATTTGTGAATAACCTTTACAAACAAGCCTTGCCTTGTTTCTGGTGGTTTGTTCATCTTCATTCATTTTGTTTTTAAACACCCACTTGGTTCCTATTATGTTTTTGTCCTTTGGTAGAGGTACCAGCTCCCATGTCTCATTCTTCTCGATTTGAGACTTTCTTCTTCCATGGCTTTTACCCAGTGAGGATCCTTGCTTGAGTAAATTTATCTAGTTCTATCATGGATAGAAGAGCAATATCATTTTTCTTTGGTGCATTTGTCATTCTTCTTCGGGTTTGCATCCCTTCATCTATATTGCCAATAATCTGCTCTTTCAAATGATATTTTTGGAGAAGTTTCATTTTTGAAGGAGTTTGAGATGGTTCTTTTTCCTTGGGTATTTCTTGATTTTTTTCCTTCTTCTTCAGGTTCTTCTTCTTCAATGAGAGGATCAACTTCATGTTCTTCAATTTCTTTCTCTGGAAGGTCTTCATCAATCTTCACATTAATGCTTTCCACTATTTTCTGTAGTCAGTTACTACAGCACTTGTAGGCTTTGCTCCGTGTAGAATATCTGAGGAAGATCTCTTCGTCAACCTGAGAATCAAACTTTCCTGGTGACCCATAATTGATTTTTATGAAGCACTTGCTTCCAAAAATCTTGGAGTATTTTACTGAAGCAGGTCTTCCTTTCCATAATTCATAAGGAGTCTTTTCATTATTTGGTCTTAATTGAGTTCAATTCAAGGTATAGACAGTTGTCCCGACTGCTTCTCTCCATAATTTTGGCTGCAATTCAGCTGCTATTAACATTGTTCTTGCCATTTCTTAAACTGTTTGGTTTCTTCTTTCAACCCCATTTTGCTTGGGTGTTCTGGTAGCAGAGAGTTCTCTTTTAATTCCATGTATTGTACAGAATGCATTAAATTCTTTTGATGTGAATTCTCCCCCTCTATCTGTTCTGAGGCACTTCATCTTTGAGTCCTTTTCATTTTCTACAAGAGCTTTAAGATTCTTAAAACACTCAAATGCTTCAGATTTATATTTTATAAAATATATCCACATCATTCTAGTATATTCATCAACAAATAAAGCAAAGTACCTTTCTCCTTGGAGTGTCGAAGTTATAGTTGGTCCACATAAATCAACATGGATGATCTCCAAAGGCTTTGATGTAGAAAACTCCTTGGTCTTGTGGTTGGTTTTGGTTTGTTTTCCATGTTGACATGGACCACATATTACTTGTTTTGGTTTGAATAACTTTGGAATGTCTTCTACCGCTTTAGTTGTTGATATTGATCAAGTTATTGAAGCTTGTATGTCCAAGTCGCTTGTGCCACAACCAAATTTCATCAGTTTGACTTAAGTAGTATTTATATTCTTGAATCTTATTCAGAATGTAGTGTTGGCATTATGACACAAGTTTGGCACTATGGCACAGGTGTTGTCCTTGATGGCAACATTCTCAGGTGGCAGATCACAGTTCAGGCAATCAGAATGGAAGAAAACATGGTATACGCATGTTCCTCTCAGCAAAGTCACGTATACACACAGTATCACTGTTCAAAAAGCGCGTATGCATATGCACACACTTTCATGCAAAGAAAAGCGCGTATGCATATGCACACACTTTCATGCAAAGAAAAGCACGTACATGTGGGAAAAGTTATGTTTGGTCCATGGTATTTAGTCCGACATATTTGAACCTATGGTTTTGGTCCGTGGTATTGCATCCAAGGTGTTGAACCCAGGTGTTGGGCCCCTGGTATTGGTTCTTAATGGTTTTGGACCATGGTTTGAGTAAGGCCTAGACTATAAAATGGCAAGGAGATCATTTGGCAAAGGTATTGATTTAAGAATTGAATATCTTAAGAAGAGCAAGATCTGGAACATTGGTGATTGGTTATGGTGCATTGCTGGATCTGAATCAAGGAGGAACCTAAATCCTACAAGATGGATAAGTTCTATTGATGGGTCAAATCTCAAAGCTTGAACAGTAGGATCTTTGTGTGATTATGATCTATTGTATTTGACGCATGAATTGATCTATGAATTTGAACATCTGGGTATAATTAATACTTGAATACTTGAAAAGGGAAATTTGTCTTTCATAGATCTGTACGCAGGTTTGGCGCAGCGAGGGTGCGTGTACATGCATGTTTAGTAAGTCACAGAAGCGTATACGCTGGTTGGCAGTGACACGGCTGCGTATGTACGTAGGTTTCATTATAGTGAAGTAGCGTATGCTTTAGCTACTTCTGTTTATTGCTGCAGTGCTCTGGGTTCAGAATTTGTGTCTAGTTACTGTTACTAATTTCTGATTACAGCATTCTGAGAAGTGTTTTATATTGGGTTGTACAAAGGAGATTGATTGTTGCAGATATACTTGATGATTGATTGGTGTAATTCATGGATCCAGTTTGAAAATTTATGAAACGTGGTCCCTGGAAGAAAGAGAAGGTTGAAGCCTTCTGCAGCTAGTAGGCTGCATACTAGTACCATTGCTAGTACAAGAGCTAAAGGGGGTTGCAGCTCCCTTCCAGGAGAAGCTGGAGAACGAGAGAGGGTTGTAGCCCTCTGCAAGTTGTAGCCTGTGTACTGGTAAAGGACTGCACCAAGACAAAATCATTGTAAAAAGAAGTTTCTAATTGAAAGAAGATAGAGACATATTGCAACAGGTGGTTTTCACCCACACTGGGTTTCCACCTTATATCTTGTGTTCTTGTGTGTGACTGTCTGCACTATTTTTTTGTTCCTGGTTGATGTCTATATGGTTTTGACTCACTGATTTAAGATTAACACATGAAGAATAATTAAATTACAAGTCTGTGAGTTATACGTTGTTTTCCTTAACTGAAGTTGCGTATATACGCTGGTTTCTCTAACTAACATAGCGTATACAAATCTGTGAAATAATTGAAAAGAATTGTCTTGATAATACTGATTCACCCCCCCTCTTAGTATTATTTCCAACATGTAGACTTTGTCCGGTGTTCTAACCCCTTTCGCCACAAGTTCCCCTAAGGAAGAGTTCCTTATTTCACAGTCTTTGGTGCTTATGTCCTAGATCACAAATTTGGCTAACACTCAGGAGGTTGTGTTTGAGTTCGTTTAGTAACAAAGCATTTTGAGCTTTTCTTTTTCCATTAATAAGAGTAACAGTTCCTTTTCCAGCAATTTTGGCAGATCCACTTCCAAAGGATACATTTCCTTCCTTTTTGTTCAATGAGACAAACTTCCTTTTGTCCCCTGTCATGTGTCTGGAGCACCCACTATCCACAAACCAATGATTTTCATTATTTTGAGCACATAAAGCTAGGCCACATTTATCCGTGTTGGGATTCTCACTTCTTGCTTTTCCTCTTTTGAGTGGGCAATTTTGTTCATTGTGTCCATTATTATTACATAATGAGCAAATCAGATCAAATTTGGCCAAGGGATCAAAAGAATTGTAGGTCTTGATTTGTCCTTGCCCTTTGGGGCCATATGGTTTATTTATTTGATCCTTCAGTTTTGGTGTGTCATTCTTACGAGCCATGCAATGTCTAGCTTGATGACCAAATTTTTTACAATGGAAGCAATGCCCAAAAAAGATTGTTTTGTACTTGTTGTAATAGCCATGATTTGAATCAACATTCTTCCTTGGAATTACTCCCGCTTCATATATTGGATTTGAGATGGGCCTTGGCTGAAATGTTGTTTTGTATCTGTTGTAACATCCATGATTCGAATCAACATTCTTCCTTGGAGTTACTCTCTCTTCATTCTTTGAATCTGGGATGAGCCTTTGATGAAATAATCTTTCTTCTTTTGGGTTGCTGGAAAGTACGTTGGCATAGCTTTTCGCATTATTCTTAGTACTTGATGATTCTCCTTTAAAACCTATTCCAGATTTGTCATGTTGAGGTTTTCGATTATTATGATAGTGTCAAGTATTTGAGAGCTTTTCCAACCCTTTTTAACTTGCTCCAATTCCTTCCTCAAAGATACTATTTTGGCTTCATGCTCTTCACAAGCTTCTTCTTTTTCTTTTAGCTTATTTTTCAAGAGATCTTCCCTTCTTTTTGTTTCCTCGTTTTCTACCTTGAGAGAAATGATTTTATTCCGTAATTTCTCGTTTTCTTCAATGGCACTTATTAACAATTCATCTACATTTCCATCTAGCCCTGAGTCATCATCATTTGTGAATGCCATGAATAATACTTCATGGCTTCCAGCATGGTCATTTTCTTCATCTAATTCTTCATTACCTCCTTTGCGGTGAGGGAACTAGTTAGTTGATTTCTTTTTTATGACTACAAATTCATCTTCATCAGACTCATCTTTCTTAGAGAGGAAATTCTTCTTATTGAACTCTTTTTAGTTGCAACTGAGCAATTTATCATGATTTTGAACAATGCACTTAGCACTCATTGCATTGGTTGATGTTCACAAGGGCAGAGAAGTGAGATTGATATTAGCAAGATGAATCACATAGCATCAATCATCACTTATGGGGCTTGCATCCAATAACTAGGGCCCCGTGGAAGATTGAGTTAACCCTAGACTCCTCTAGCTAAAGCAAGCCTAACTGTGGAGTCCCCCCCCTGCATATTCAAGCCCACTTAGCTAGCCACCCCATTTGCAAAACCTCAAGAAATATTGTGCCTTATGAATTGTTTGATTAGAGCTCTCTTCACTCTTTTATTCAGGCATTGAGGGGCTTTCAGAGTCCAACTCTTGATATATCATTTTTGGGAGTATATTCTTAAAGAAATTCATTAATCCTTGAACCATATCCCATAATAATCAGTGGTAGTGGACAAATTTCTCGTGGTTTTGAATAATTTACTTAACACTCATTACATTGGGTGATGCTCAAGTGGTACTGAAACTAGCAATATGAATCACATAACATCAATCATCACCATTGGCCCTTGCACTCTAAAGTCACCCACTAGAAGGCCCCTTTGTGGTTCAAGCATGCTGTTGGTACCATTCCATGACCTCCTTTTTCCTCCTAAAACATGTCATTTGCCTACCTCTTTTCATTATATATCTCTCAGATCCCTTGAAAATTGATTAGTTAATAGTCTTATAGTTATTAAATTGCATTCAAATTGATTTAGGAGTTTTATGTTAACGAATTAGGAATTTTTGGCAAAATGGCTACAGGAAGTTCCAACATCCTGTAATTGGTTTATTGTTTGACATGTGGCATGACAGCTAGGCTAGAGCGAAGGGTAGGGATGAAAAGCAGAATGTCCAAGCATGGACGAATACCTATCCCACAGCAGAATCAACCCTCCTACATGCGCAGTCAACGAAGGTCAAACTATGGCATGTTGGTGACAAAGGCAGCAACAACACGCATTCTAAATTGATTTAGTTTTGTTTCCTTTTCGAAATCAGTTTAGGATAGAAACATTTTCAAAAATCATGACATGGTAAAAGCGGCAACAGCCACATCATGAATGTACATTCATTTTCGAAATGTAAGGGTTGTAAAACCATATGTAAAGACAGTTCTGGATAGTCAGTCAATTTATCATTATTGTTGTTTCATTTTGGAAAACAGAGTTTTGAATTTAATGTCAAGGACATCGTTGCAGTCACAATCTCTTGCGTTGATTTGATAATTGCGTGATAACAATCCAGTATACCTCTGGAACGCGGACGGGCCCTGCGTAACGTGGTATACTGTTGTTTCTTTCATTTGCAACTTAGGGTATTAAATATGCGCAGTGATTAAGAATTGGTTTATGTTTATGATATGCATATGATTTATGCTTATGATCGTGCTTGAATAGATCATCACTGAGATCGTGAACCATATCCTGTAAGGGATTCGATCCCTGGTTGTCTTGTAAAGCAATGTCATGAACTCTTATGCTTACGATTTCCATATATTTTTATCTTGTATATATGAATGTTAATGAATGTTGAGTAATTGCTGAACAGGGGTTTTATGCATGGTGTCTCTGTAAGGGGATTAAAATCTTGGTTTACAGTGATACACAGCGTTCTAGTTTGATAAATGAATTGTATCTTGCTTTACAGTGATATACAACGTTTTTGAATTGAATGATAGTGTTGTAACTAGGTAGATTAGACTTAGCTAATAATCCTTTATGTCTATATACTTTAGACGCATGCCTCTAAGTCTACGCACCCTGGTTGATAATAAATATAGCCTAGTCTAGTACCCTAGATAGGACACTACATTTTGGCGCCGTTGTCGGGGAGGCGTACTTAAAGGATTTAAAAAGATTTTTTTTTTCAATAAACAAAAACACAGTTAGAAATCATGTTCATTTATGCCTAGATTTAGAGACAGTCAGGGTAGATTCATAAAAACCCCCCACCATTCAAAAACTAACCCATCATCATCAGGAGCAGACTCTTTAAGGAATTCAACACCAGCTGAGGAGGTCATCATACAAGAATTAGAGGATAAACAAAAGTCAGGACAAAGACTTACTCTCATCGAAAGGAAAACTTTATTAACACATAAATCGCAGAAGTACTTTCCTAGGTCTTCCACACAAGGAGAAAGTAGCACATTGACCGAACAATCTTTCTTTAATCTCCTCTTTAAAACAAGCGACTCTGTCACAGAGAAAACTATTAGAATGGCTGAGGAAGGAGATGGATCAGTACCACATCAAAGACATAGAGACGAAGAAGAGTCAACTTTTCCTTTTCCTATACATGAACCACAAGAAGATGATGAGATCAAAATTAAGAACATACCTCCATCCGTGCTACCTAACTTTTATGGTATGGCTTCAAAAGATTCAGACTCATTCTTGTTTGAGTTTGACATTGTATGTTGAACATATGGCTATACAGATGATGCCCATAGGCTTAGACTTTTTCCAGTGACATTAAAGGCATTAGCCTTAAGATGGTTCATGAGGCTTGGTGAGCATGCTATAGTTGATTGGGATGGCATGAGAAGAGTATTTCTAAGAAAATATCAACCTTACTGTAGATCCAAAGACTCTAAAGATGACATCTTTAGAATGAGCCAACAAGAGGATGAAACCTTAGAGGAATACTTAGAACGGTTTGTCTACAACTTACAAAAATCCAAACACCAAACTATGCCTCTTGATCTGATCCGCACAATATTCTTGAAAGGCATTCGAGAGGAATACATGGATGACCTTAACCTGATGGGTAAAGGTGACATTTTTGTTTTACCCTTTGAAGAAATCACTGACTTATGCGAAAAGTATTCAAGGAGTAAAGCTAAAATGGGAAAAAGAACCCTGTCATCCAAAGTCACAAAGTCTGCTTCAGCAAGTGTCACAAGGGCTGAGATAGGGAATCTGTTAGAAGAGTTTAAAACAGATTTGTTAAGCACAATAGGGAACCAAATTGACACTCTAAAAGCTAAAAAGAAACAAGAAGCTAAAGATCAGGTAATGGTTATTTTCTGCCCAAAGTGCCGGAAGAAACATGCATTAAAGGACTGTCCACTAGAAAACATTCAAGTTTGTACTTTTTGTACTGAACATCATGATATATTTAATTGTCCTAAAGTTAAGGTTTTGCAGAACTGTAATATGGCAGCCAATGCAGAGATGGAAAACCTGTATTATATGGGCGCAAAGAGACCATGGCAGCCAAGGCCAGCACCTCAAGGTATGTTTCCAAATCAAAATTTGCAATTTCCTGTAAATGATCAAATGTATGCACAGAATTCATGGAATGTACCCATGCCATGGCAGCACCAAAACCACCCATAGCAACAATGGAGACCATCTCAACAGTACTCTCAATCTTATCATACATATCCTCAATCATACCCACCATATTCACAATCATATCAACAATACCATCAGTCATATTCATCACATTCTCAACCATATCAGCAGTATCCTCAGCAAGTTGTTTATCAACCTCAACCTACTCAACAAGCACTGCCTGCTCCTCCACCAATAAATCCACCACAACTACAATTTCCAGCTAACTCACAACCTTCCAGACCCACACAAATTCCTGCTCAAACTGTCCCAAATCCGAATAATAGAGCAGAGAGGCTAGCCTACAATGTAGAAGAGGGAACTTCATATTCCACACTACCCTTGCAAAATATCAACTTGAGGTTTGGTAGGGTACTCCAAAAAGATTCTCCAATAACAGATAGGCGAGAAGAAAACATAGAAAACGAAAATGAAATAACAAATCAAAAGAAATCAAACGATGATACCAGAGATAAGCAAATGCACCCATTGCATCCACCTTTTCCAGATCGATTGGTCCAAATCAAACCTCCATTGTCTATACCACAGTTTGATGTCTTAGATGAGCTTACTTAAAAATGTCTACATAAAAATTCTGCTACTGCAAGCTATAAAAGACATTCCTATCTACACTAAAGCCATCAAAGACATGTGCCTCAAGAAGCCTGCTAGGAAAAGGATTGATCCTCAAACCATTCATGTTATAGGACATTTAGCAGGCCTCATGACTGATACAATCTCCATAGAGAAGTATGTTGATCCTGGCATTCCCAAAATAACCACCATCATTAACAACATACAAATTCCAAACACTTTGATAGATCTTGGAGCCGCAATTAATGTCATGACTCT
>APFE030441080.1:104918-156908 GCA_000404065.3 Pinus taeda | reverse complement strand
TTGATTCATTCTGATGTGAGCGGTCGGATGTCTCATGTTTCCTTGAGTGGATATGAGTACTATGTTTTATTCATTGATGATCACTCCAGGAGGACCTGAATTTATTTCTTGAAGACCAAGAGTCAGGTCTTCAAGCGGTTTCAGGAGTTTAGAGCTCTTGTGGAGACACAGACAGGTCGAAAGATCAAGTCCCTAAGGTCGGACAATGGAGGAGAGCACCCTTGGAGAGTTTGTTGACTATTGTGCAGAGGCAGGCATTAGGAGGGAGTTCACTGTTCCTTACAACCCCCAACAGAACGGGGTTGCGGAGAGGAAGAATAGATCCATCTGAGGGGCTGCCAAAGCTATGTTACATGATCAAGGGTTGCCATTGTTCTTGTGGGCAGAGGCATGCAACACAGCTATTTATTTGCATAACAAGAGTCCGCATCGTGCCTTGGGGCACGACTCCGGAGGAGGCTTTTTCTGGGAAGAAGCCTGATATTGGTCATCTTCGTATCTTTGGGTGCATTACATACTGCTACATACCCAAGGAGAAGACCAAACTAGAGCCCACCGTAGAGAAGGGTATCTTTGTGGGCTACAGTGAGACCTCAAAGGCCTTTCAGATTTACATTCCTTCACAAAGGAAAGTTGTTGTCAGGCGTGATGTGAAGTTCGAGGAGGACAGGGCCTTTAGGAGGTCATGGGAGTTGGAGTATCTGGATCAGCCAGATCCTCAGCAACAGTTGAGTCAGTCGCAGGGATCTAGTGGGTAGGGATCAGGAGGATTCGGGGGTACATCTATGAGGATGTCAGGTCCGTCAGTGAGCAGTGGCTTGACGAGCCAGAGGGGTGGTGCTCCGAGCAGGTCACAGAGCAGTTCACTAGGGAGTCCACTGATGGATAGTTCACACGGTACCTGAGCTTCTACAGGTTCGGGTGCAGGCAGGAGGACATCAGACAGGCAGTCAGGAGTTCAGGCTCCTGATGGTGATGAGGAGGAGGAGTCATTCTCCTATGGGAGAAGTATGCTCAGGGAAGAGGAAGCCCAAGTGGCTTCAGGACACCTTGAGAGATGCCACATCTGTTGCTGAGCCTAAGAGGCCGGTCAAAGACAGTAGACCACCTGAGAGGTTTTGTAGCTATATGGCAATGGCTACCAGCATCCTTGACTCTAAGCCTTCTAGCTATGAGGAGGCAGCTAGCCAGCAGGTCTGGAGAGAGGCCATGCAGGAGGAGTATTCTTCTATCATGAAGAATGATGTTTGGGAGGTGGTGTTGAGGCCTGAGGGCAAGTCCGTGGTTACTTCCAGATGGCTTTACAAGGTAAAGCATGCTGCAGATGGCAGCATTGAGAAATTCAAAGCGAGGTTTGTGGCTAGAGGGTTCTCCCAGGTAGAGGGAGTTGATTATGAGGAGACCTTCGCTCCCGTGGCTCGATATACTTCGATTCGCTCCATTATATCGATAGCAGCAGAGATGGGTTGGAAGATCCACCAGATGGATGTGAAGACCGCATTTCTCAATGGCTTCATACAGGAGGAGGTGTACATTGAGCAGCCACAGGGCTTTGAGGTGCATGGGAAGGAGTCCCATGTGTGCAGACTGAAGAAGGCCCTTTATGGCCTGAAGCAAGCTCCGAGAGCTTGGTACTCTAGGATAGATACTTATTTGCAGGGATGGGTTTCACAAAGAGTGAGGCAGATCCGAACCTTTACTTTATTGTGATAGGTGAGGAGCCTCTCATTCTGGTGCTGTATGTGGATGACTTGGTCATTACAGGTGCAGAGAGACTCATAGAGCACTGCAAGAGAGATTTTGCGACGGAGTTTGAGATGAAGGACATTGGCTTGATGCATTACTTTTTGGGTTTGGAGGTGTGGCAGGAGGAGGGGCATTTCTTCCTGGGGCAGGGGAAGTATATTGTGGACATCCTTAGCAGATTCCACATGGAGGATTGTAGACCCATGTCGACACCGATGATCACCAACTGGAAGAAGCTTCATGCTTCGGATTCCGAGTTGGTGGATCCCACATTGTACAGGCAGCTGATTGGTTCCTTGATGTATTTGGTCAACACTAGACCAGATATCTGTTTTGCAGTCAACACGATGAGTCAGTTTATGTGTGAGCCTAGGAAGGTTCACTGGGTGGCTGCAAAACACATTTTGCGGTACTTGTAGGGGGCAGTGGATTATGGTCTGGACTACAGGCAGGGAGATGGAGTGAGATTGGTAGGATACACTGATTCTGATTGGGCAGGTTGTGCTTCTGATAGGAAGAGCACTTCAGGGTGCTGTTTTGGTTTGGGTTCAGCAGTAGTGTCATGGTTCAGCCGGAAGCAGCAGTCAGTAGCACTGAGTTCAGCAGAAGCAGAGTATATGGCAGCCAGTCTAGCTAGTTGTGAGGCCACTGGCTTCGCAAGATGTTGTTTGGCTTATTTGGTCAGCCGTTGAGACCTTCAGTGATTTACTGTGATAATCAGAGTTGCATTAAACTCACGGAGAATCCAGTATTTCATGACAGGTCAAATCATATCGGGATCAGATATCATTTCATCAGAGACTATGTTCAGAAGGGAGCTGTGAAGCTTGAGTATATTTCCACTGATGAGCAGGTAGCAGACATTCTACCAAAGCCTTACCACGGGGCAAGCATGTTTACTTCAGAGACAAGATGGGTGTGGTGAGGAACACCTTCCTCGGTAAGAGGGAGTGTTGAAATTTGGTACCGGAGGACAGGTGGTTCCCTTAGGCTTTGATCTTTGGCCTAGGCAAAAGTGTCCAAAAGATTTTAATTTTTCTCCTAAAGTGACTTTATAATTTTATAAAGTTAAAATCTAATTTAAAAGTGACTTTAAGTGATAAAGTTACTAAGTCTAATTTTAAAGTGACTTTTATAAAGTCAATGAAAAATTAGAAAGGAAAAGTGACTTTGGAAATAAATGACTGAGTGGGTCTTTATTAAAGTGGGGTGAATTAAAAAATAGAAAGTGAGATTTAAATGTGCATTTAATCTCAGCCATTGATCTAAATCTATTTCAGCCATTGGATTTAGAGATCACCTAAAAGTCACTTGGATCACCCAAAAGTCACTTGGAGTTATATTAAAGGAGGAAAAGGAGGAAAAGATCATTCATTCTTTCATGAGCAGATTGGGAGAAGGAGAGCAAGAGAGCAAGGGAGATTTCTGGACAAGAAGGAGAAAGACGCAGCAGTTTGGCACACATACCAGGCAGCTCTTCAGCAAAATCAGAACAGCAGAAAGACAAGCAGAACAGCAGCAAGAACAAGCAGAAAACGCTGATTTTTTTGCTGAAAACTGAGAAGTTTCAGGTGGTCCGTTGGGCTGAAAACGGATAAGTTTGCTTGCTGAAAATAAATAAATAAATTTGCTGTAATTTTTGCTGAAATTTTCTTGCTGTAAAAAGACATTTTCCAGAAATAAAGAAGAGTTCTCAAACTGGTTTTCCCCAAGAGTTGTAGGGGGTTTTTCCAGGGTCACGTTGACAAAAAATATCAGTGCTTTAATGTGTTTTAATGGCTGTTTATTACTGCTGATTTTTATTTCTGCAATTTCCAGCATTCTGTAAATTTTCCAGAATTTGTGTTTTCAACAAATTTATTTTTTCCAGCTTGTTGAATGTATGGTTATGGGAAAGGGCATTTAACTACATGGAAGAAATAAGGAGAAACTGAAAACCGGGGTGGGAAAACAGAAATTTTAACAGAGGTGGAGGGGGCATATCTTCATTCTTATTTTGTGGTGTGCATGAGATTGATGTTAATGAAACTTGGGAATATTTCATCATTATTGGATTCTGAATTGTAGCTCACAGTAATTGTATGTTTGGATCCTTTTACTATCTTCCATCTGCTATTTTGAAGTAGTGTAGTGACAATTTGTGAAAAAATTATTACTGCAGCAACTGAAAAATTTTACCTACTTATTTTCCAATAAGTTATTTACGAAATCCCTTCAGTAAATATTAAAATAAATTCTACTGCAGATATCACACCATAATCCAGAAACAAATACATGCACAAGAATCAAACACATCAACACAAATATTTTTGGACAATTGTCCTTGGAAAAACCAATTGCAGGAAAACCGGTGCAGCAGAGGAGGATTTTATTATTAAGCTTTTCTCGAGTACAACTAGGGCACCAAACTAGCTTACCCAACAGAGATAAATCCTTCGGCGCCTCCCCTAGGCTCAATGTCTATCTAGCTAGCCTCTGCACAGCTCCTAGACCCTCTGCGTCAACATCTGCCTCTTTGCCTTAGCACTTGGCCTCTCTACGTCACCCACACAGGCCCTCCAGTGACTGCGCAGTCAGTTGCCTCTGCATCTTCCTTAGTAGCTCTATGTCTGCCTCTCTGAACTCTGCGTTGGTCCTCTGGCACTGTCCTTGCCTCTCTGTTACGTACTCACTACCTCTCACTGTGATCCATACCTCTAGTTCGAATTTCTTAGCAAGCCCCGCTCCAGAAATCGAACTGACTGGTCTCCCTCAATGTATCCCCAACTGACCCTCAAGCCATCTTTTATATTTTTCCTGTTAATGAATCAACAGCCGAGATTAAGTCCCTAATCAACGGCTAAGATTAAAATAGACTTGATCTTCGTCTCTTAAACACTTCTCATCCTTATCTTTATTAATACCCATTAATATTTTTATTTTCCCAAGTTTAGACTTAGGAACTCATTAAAAATATTAATTATTTTAATAACTCTTCACCCGAATGGAATTTTCCAAAACGATTTATGGGTCTTGGAGAGCACATGTGCTTTAGTCTCCCCACCAATTTTCATGGCTAGAGCACATTCGATGCTACCCCAAATCAACACTCCCTCTTAGCGAGGAATGTGCTCTAGTAATACTCCACAACTGAGCATCACCCTCATCATCCGACACCGATACCTGTGCTGATGTTTGGCTTTCTTGCCTAACATCCTCTGCATTGCTACATCATGTATTGTTGCCCATGGCTCTACCACTGCCACTGCTACATCTATACTACAACTCCCTCTGCATCTGTGTTGTTGGTCCTTCCTCCCAACACTGCAACTCCCTCTGCATCTGTGTTGTTGCTGGTCCTTCCTCCCAACACTGCAACATCAAACCCATTTCTGCTACTGAAATGGATTCTTTATCATCCCCATCTTCTCCCTAAAATAAGCAAACTTTGTTCTTCCAAGGGCCTTGGTAAGGATGTTTGCCACATGTTCTCCTGCAGGAGTGTAGCTCAATTGTACAGCTCCTCGTTGGACAAAGTCTCTAACAAAGTGACACCGAATATAAATGTGCTTTGACCGATCGTCAAATACTGGATTCTTAGAGAGCTTGATGCAACTCTGATTATCACACATGATCCTGGTTGCTTCCATCCTTCTTTTGAATAGGTTCACAAGCAATTTTCTAAGCCATATGGCTTCACACAAAGCTCTGCTAGCGGCCATATATTCTACTTCAGCTGAGCTAAGAGCTACGGATTTCTGTTTCCTACTGCACTAGGAGGTCATTCCGGATCCAATGTTGAAACAGTACCCAGAGGTACTTTTCCAATCCACCGAACTTCCAGCCCAATCTGCATCAGTAAACCCACTCAATCTGATATCCTTACTTCTGGTGTACAAGAGTCCATAATCGACTATTCCCTGTAAATATCTGAGAACATGTTTGGCTATTGCCCAATGAGCCCTCTTTGGTTCCACCATGAACTGACCGAGGGTGTTGACAGCGTAACAAATGTCTGGCCTGGTATTGACCAAATACATCAAGGACCCTATGAGTTGCCTCTATAAGGTGGGATCAACATCTTTGTCTTCTGATGCATCAATTTTCTTCCAGTTGGTGATCATTGGAGTAGCCATCGACCTACAGTGCTACATCCTGAATCTCTTCAAAATATTTGTAGCATATCTCCCTTGTCCAAGGCAGATTTTATCCTTCTGTTGCCAAACTTCCAACCCTAGGAAATAATATATCTGTCCCAAATTCTTCATGTCAAACTCTATGGCTAGATTCTTCTTGCAATCCTCGATGAGCCTGGATGAACCTGTCAGAAAGAGATCATCCACATATAGTACTAGTATTAGAGGCTCAAGAAGAAGAGACACTTGTCAAGAAAAAGGAGCCGAATTTCTCTTTGTTTTATCTCACATGTGTGAAATACAGTGGGGAATTAGGGTTTCTGCGAGATCAAACTATTGTAGGCCGAATTTCAATAGTTGCAAAGAGGGACAAGACCCTTGTTAAGTTGCCTTGGAAGAGTTGTCTTATGTGGATACGTGGACAACTTCACTGTTGTTTGATCAATCTTCTTGGGAGGGTGTGACTTGGTGGATTGGAGGAAGATTCCTTGTTGTCTAGAAGTCTCGGTTTTCTCATTTGATTTGGTTCTTGAAAAAGAGAAGAAGAATTTTTGGGTTTTCCCAGAGAAGAGGGGCTTTGCCCTAGTTGAGTGCCTACATCTTGAGTTCTTTGCTTTGTGATCTTCATAACTTTTGGCAATTGTTTGATGATTAGAACATAAACATTAAAAAAAAAACACATACATAACCACAAATAATTGTCATGTAAAGAGAAATTAAGTCAACAAATAACCTAATGTTACCCTAAGGATTTGATAGTGGCATAAGGCAGCTAGAAGATCACTATTTGGAGGACAAAAGGCTTCGAATCTATAAAAAGAGCATCGGCTTCATAAGCCTTGAAGATCGAACAATAAAGAAAAAAAGCAGTACCGAACTTAAGAGCATATTTCAAGGCATCTTTATAAGTCAAGATTATAGTAATTAGGCCGCAGGCCTGCGCTAGAAGGCCGAAAAGAGTGAAGGTGCCAAGAATCACTCTTTGGGCATCGTTTGTCAACACTTCCAATAGCAAAAGATAAGATCAAAGATATTCTAAAGAAATCTGAAATTCTAAGCATAAGAATAATTATCTTGACATCATCTAAAAAGGGTTTTGTGCATATTAATATAATGGAGGTCGAGACCTAACTATGGCCTAGAAGTTGACTTCAATCCAACAAAAGATCTCCTTAGAATATCAATATTTGAAAGGCGTATTAGGCCTATTTACAAGGTCTTTTTCAGTGGATGTCAAAATCCCTAATCAGAGAGACAGTCACAAACCTATATCAGTCATTATCAAGGCTTACAATAGTCCTATCAATCATTTAGTGGTGGCACGTTGAAGAAGAACCAAATCCGCAATTTTTGAGAAGCAGTTCAAGATCATTTATGACTAATGAAAGTCCTATCTTAAGGATTGAAGTAAATAGTGAAAGGTTGCAAGTATCTTAGAAATCAAGTGATTAGAATTACATATCAATCTTTCTAAATGGCAGTTCAAAGTCATTCAAGGACCTGGGGTATCTCCTACAATTTTCTCTAAGAAGAGCAAAAAGAAGCATCATGGAAGAACATTCCTATTTGACATCGTTAGAAGGCAATTCTTTTGAATTCAAGGGAAGTTGCAGCTACAATTAATTACTTTGTGTAGAGCATTGCTCTTGAGAAGACCTTGACATCAATGAAATTTGCAATACCTTAAAGGCAATCCTTAACCTCAGCATCTTTGAGTGTTCATGGCATCCCGAAGAAACCTTTGCAGCAAGACTTCTTCTGATCTTGGAGAACTAAGGTATGTAGTTCTTGAGGTACGTATAATTGTTTTTATTTATATAACTAAAATTAGATTAGGGTTTTGAGATCTCCGTTTTGGTTTCTAGGGTTTGTAGCCTTCATGTTGTTGAAGGTTGTTGGCATCTAAGTTCTAGTAATCCCTAGTCATCTAAGCTCTAGTAATCCCTAGTTGATATTTAGAAATCCTAGTCAAAAAAAACGAAACCCTAACCCTATTCTATTTTTTGTTCCCTCATGGAAACCCTAGTTTTTAATCTCTAGTGAGAGTAGAATTGATTTTGAGATTCTAACCCTAGGATTGATGTTTTGAAAGGTAATATCAAGGGACTTAGATTTTGGATCTAGAAACCCTGGAAATTCTCCCTCTCTAAAGATTCCATGGAATCACTAATAATAATCTTGCTCTTGTACTTGTATACTTTTGGTGGTACTTGTCAGTGAATCATGCAGGTACTTAAAAGAAATGTTGATCTTATGAAGCATGATGAATGAAGAGAATAGCAACCTGGTAATCAGATTTGAACCTTGGGCACTCTGATGAAGGTAGACTCGCATAAAGATGAACCATGATGATATTGGTGCTTCATTGAAGAAGATTGTCATGGTGAGAGGAAGCCTTCAAGAGGGAACCATTCAAGGTTTGTAGAAGGAGCAACTCTAGGTATGTTTAAGATTATAAGAATTGTAGCATGTGTCCATCATAAACGAAAGTACGATCATTTTGTCTTTAAAGTTTTTCTTTATGACTTTTCTCATTTCTAGATTTTGTTATATAATCATAATCATGAAGATTCTTATATTGTTAGGGTGATTGATCTCTAGATTAGATCAACCCTTGTAATGTTAACTTTTGCTATTTGTTCACTTTAGTGAAACCCTAGATTTTTGGGGTTTGATAATAATATCTAGGGTTTATGACAAAACCCTAGTAGAGGTCGATATAAGATCCTAGGGCATGAAAGCAAAACCCTAGGTGTAAATACTTCCGCTCTAGTTGAAACCCTAACCTAGTTTAGTTGTTGGATATCAAAAGTTTACGATTAAAGTTTTGATGATGGTATCTAGGGCTTGTAAACCCTAGCAAAGGTTATTGTAAGAGTCTAGGGCAAGAAAGTGTAACCATAGTTGATTATGGTTTTGAATATCTAAAGTTTAATTTCTTATTCAAAGTTTTGATAACCCTAGATGCTCTCCTTATGATAACATGACAACCCTAGTTTGATAAAGTTAATTTTATGCTCTTGTACATATATATTTGTTAATCACTAGATCTTGGGAATATTTAAGCTTTGGAAGTGGGAGAGGTTCTTCTAAGCTGACAAGAAGCCTTTAGGCCCCATTTTCAGATCAGGTAGTATCAAAGCTTGAGACTGATTAACCACACCTTCAAGAAGGTGATATCAACGCTGATTATACTGGAGCAAGTGGTATCAAATCAGAATGCTTGATTGACAAAGCAAAGATTGTTTGTCTGAAAGGTGTTTAAACAGTCAGAGGTTGATTGTATGCTTGCTTGCAAGCTTACTATTGTTTGAATTTGCAGAGGTGAAGGGAAAGTTATTGATAGCTCAGTCCAGGAAGGACAAAAAGGAAGAAGGGTTGAAGGCATTCTTCTATCCCAAAGGACCTCAAGGCAATCCTTGAAGCACAAGAGGTTTGTTGCAAAAGGTTGTTGAATAAGCTCTTTATTAATCTTGTTTGAAGTTCTTTTGTTCATTGGCATAATGACAACTTCTACAAGTGAGTCCTCAAATTCTTCTTTCTTCACAAAAGTCTTTGATGAAGACATGAAGCAAGACTTGGCCAGCATGATGGATATGGTAAGAGAAATGTATGAGGATGGAAGGAAGAGCAGCATACTTAGAGAGCATTTGAATTCCGTGGAGGAAGATAAGCAGTTGCTTTCTGACAGATTGCAGGAAATGGAGACGCAACTTCACATTGCAAATATAAACCTGAAAAGGATACAGGAGTTGGAGTCACAGCTCTTTGTTGCCAAAGAAGCCTTAGTCATGTATCAGCTTGAAAAAGAGGTAAACCATTCCTGTTTCTCTTCAAATTCTTCTAAGAATGCTTATATTGGTTCTTTTGAAAAACATACCAGAGGCATAGGTTTCAAGCTAATGTCCAAGATGGGCTATGAAGGAAAAGGCTTGGGTAAACATGCACAAGGTATTGTTGAGCCAATAATAGTTGAGAAAAGGCCTAAGTATTTGGGTCTTGGCTATGGACAGCCTGATGGAGAAAGTTCCAAAGCTTTCATGAAGGCCATTGAAACAGCGCCAAGAAGGAGTTGCATTGCAGGTCTTCTACCTCAAGAGTGTGAAGATTGTATTCAGGAGGAATGCAATAGCTTGAAACATCATTTGCAGGATGCAAGTGTTCAGAAGCACACACTTGAACGAGAGAGTTGTGGAAACTCTAACAGCCTTGAAGAGATTGATGGTGTTCCAAAAGAAGCCACTTCTTCATTTGATTCACCTCCTCAAGAAGGCAATAAAGGTGAAAGAGAAAGGTATAAATCTGGTTCTTATCGTATTCCTTTTGGTTATGTTCAGCATGATAAATTTCCATGTAAGTATGGAAAAAGAGTTGCATGTTCCTTTTGTGGTTTGGATAACCATAATGTTTCTAAATGTTGGAAGAGGATAGCCACATGCAGGAAACTTTTATAGGAAAGGAAGCAAGAAGCCAAAGGTCCATTGGACAAGTCAAAACATGCTGTCAGGAGGATGCACATGTGTTGCACCTACTGCCATAAGCAAGGGCATCTTGCTGCAAAGTGTTGGACTCTGAATCCAAGAATGTTTCCACAAAAGCTGAAGAAAGTGGGAAGAGAAGATGGCAGAAATAGAAAGGAAGATTCCATGATTGATGTGTTTCAGGATGATTCACATGTTAATGTTGATGTGCAAACAAAGGTAGCACCTTTGAAAGGGATTGGTAAGAAATGGTTAGAGTTCTTATCCAATTAAGATTGCATGTCTATTGATGCATCTATTTGCATTTCTTTGTTAATGGAGTGCAAGTTGCAGGTTTTTACCAAGATGGTGAATGGAAAAAAGGTGGAGTAACAAACTCACTTTATTGTTGCAACATTATATTTCATTTCAGCTTCAGAAGTACAGTGTGCTTAAGCAAAAGTTGAAGGATGAAATGCATGCATGAGAATGATGTGCATGAACATAAGGATGTTGATGATTTCCTTGTTTTTGAGCATGTATGTGTAATTAACTTGCAAAGTTGATTGCTTTGACATGCATGTGATGCAATGTTAACTTTGGAGCATAGTTTTAAAAAACGGTCGTTTCGAAACGGAAACGGCCGAGTTGGTCCATTCCATTGCCCTCCGGAGTGACTCGATACAAAAAACGACTTGGGAAGGGGGTCCATTTCCCCCTCCCAAACTCGATTTAACACACTCAAATGCTCTCTACTATTGATATGCTATTTCAAATTTCATGGTAATGTTAAATTCTTAAAGTAAAAGTGGCATTCTCCTTAATCTTCATTTTCATCCTTTTACTTAAATTTTTAACATTACCATGAAATGACTCAGGATGTTTGAGAGTGGTTTCAGCCTCATTGGATTTCATATGGAGAAAGTAGAATTTTAGATTTCATTCAAAATCCAGCAAACTTATTAGTTTTTCAGGATTTCAGGATTGGAGGATTGCAATGTTTCCATTGAATTTTGTAATGTATTAGGGTATGGAACTCATATTTAATCAAGAGCAACAATCCCTCTATGTACCTTGATGTTAGTGACATTGGTTGTCGAACTCGTCTGGGATTCGCTCCCAAACCAGGAGCTTCTGAAAATGTCGCTCCCGCTCCCGTTTTCGCTCCTGCTCCCAAGTAACACAAAGAAGAGAAACCGTTTGATCAAAAACGGTTAAATGATCTAGTTAATGTCCAATACAACCTCCGGATCAGACGAAACCATTTGCTGAACAAAAGACCTGATTCAGATCCCATTGTGTTGGAAGATATTGATCCAACATCAGATTGGGTAGTGGAGAGTCGTCCAGCAGAGTTTGATCCTGATAAGGATCTTGATTTAGATTTAGATATCGAGACATCAGTTGAACTTGAACATGTTGTTCAGTTGAATGCAAATCCCAATCCACCAGCGTTAGTCTCACAACCAACAAGGACTCCAGTTGTAGGTGCTTCCTCTGCTCAGCCACGACAGAAGCGCAGTCGCATATCTACTCTATCTCAGCTTGCATCTGCTGCGGTTGCACAGCCTGCTAGTGGTACCACTTCTACAGTTGCAGTTGGAGATGATGATGATGAGGAGTCATGGGGCCCCCTATCTGACTCTGATGATGATCCAGAGATTGATCGACATGATCTTGGCTCCTCTGGCAGTAGCTGCTAGCCAGTAGCTGTAGTACTAGTACTGGAGTCTGGACACAGTTTACTTTTGTTGTAGAGGCCATTTCTAGCCTCCTTGGTTATGTGTTTTTTGTTTTGAGTCTTTGATCATGTATGACAGTTGACTATGTATTGCCATTGGGTACCATTTTGATATAATGGATTGGTTCATGAGCCTACTTTGATCATATGTTGTCTTCCATCTATATTATAATGTTGTGTTTGGAAACATGAATGAAAATCTTTAAAATTATGTTTAAAATCTTTAAAATTATGTTTTTTTATAAAAAAAAAAATATATTTAATGTATTTTTTACAACAACCAAGTCATTGAAATCGAGCCGCCCGAGTCATTACCGTTTCGGAGTCGGAGTCGGAGTCGATCCTCGGCCGAGTCAGAGTCAGAGTCGGAGTTTTAAAACTATGCTTGGGAGAAGTTAACTTGGTCTCCAAGATGGAGATAATGATGAAGTGTTTCATCTTTGAAAAAGAGTCCTAGAGGTCTTTTTCTACATGCTTGACTTGAAGGGTCATTCGTTTTAAAGGCATGTTTTGTGGGCTTGTTATCTAGTGCATCATTTGGATGTAGATGTAAGACATGGAGGTATTCACAAGATGTGAAAATCTGTTTCTTTTGTTGAAGCAGGAGTTTAGTCCATCCAATTGTTGTCTGTATTTATGTTGTTGTTAACAGTTGTTGTTGATAGCTTTTCAAATAGGTACAAATGAAAATATTGTGAAGCAGATGTAACTTCACATTGGTTTGAGCCACCTTGGATCAATGATCAAGGAAGAGAAGTTCAAAGTTCAAACTACCTTCTGTGACCATCTCAGCAGGAGTTCTGCATGAAGTCAAGGAGGGAAAACAGTTCTTCCCAAGAGGACCAGCAAATCCAGGAAGGAGAGTGGTCAAAGGCTTTGGTTTAGAGGCACTATGCAAGGCAAGTGTCTGGAGACTGAAAGAAGAGGGTGTTGTTACTCTCATTTACTGTTCAGATCAGTATGTCAGTCTTTTCGAGACCAAAAATTCTTTTAGTGGGAAGGTGTGATCCAAAATGGATCTAAGATAGACTTCTGAGTCTAAAGTGTTCCTCACAAAGGAAAATGAAAGTCCAAGGATGCTCTTGGAAATAGTCTCATTGCATAGATCTTCTCATTATGAATCTACTGCAACTTGAATGGGCTAAAATGGACTTTGGATGAAGAAGTTATCACAGAAAGAAAATTGCATTTGTCCTTTGAAAAAAGAGACATTTCTTCTAAAAATGGCCTAAAAGGCTCCTTAAGGAAATCACATCGGAAAGGCTCATAGGGTAGAATTAAGCCAAAGGCATGAAGGATTCGCAATGAGAGATTAGCAATTGCGATATCGGCGATCAGGGTGATCAGCGATTGGAGGAGCAGAAGGCATAGACCCCCTCCGATGAGATACGCGAGGTGCGATATCGGCGTTCGGCGGATTAGCAGATTAGCGATCGGGTGATCGGCGATCCCCGATACAAAGGGCCGTTGGGCAGCACAATTGCAATTAGCAATCAGGGCGTGGACCCCATAGGGTTTATAGACCCGATTGCATAATATTTGAAATCCGGAAATTCAGATTTTCAATGTATTTCCCGTGTAAATGGCTTTTGGCCTTTACGCCATGCAATAGCAATTTGCGATATAATGGCGGACCCGAAAGGTTTATAAATGCAACCCTATAATTTTGAGTTCCGTGGTAAGCGGGATTTCGGGCAAGCGTCAGGGGTAAGTGGTATTGGATAGGCTCCGCCTGAACCCATACACTGGCTGACACATGGCATGGGGCGGGAGAGAGAAAATTGCCTTTTCGGGCGGGTAATCTCTGTGCACATAAGCCACCCAAAATCGACTGTCAGCCGTTGGATCGGAGATCGCGCAGATCAACAATGGGCTTGCGACAATCATAAAAGGCGGACCTGAAAGGGTTTATAAGCGTGATTTCAGAAAATTTGAAGTCCAGGATTTCGCGCCCGATAGTGTATTTTCAGAAAATCTCTATGCATTGGAACTTTGTTCCATTTCCAGGTTTTCGCCTGAATAAAGGGCCCGATTCCTTTGTAACAGCCCTTGATCATTGTGCCACGCGGCAAGCGGGCATTTTGTAAACAATGATTCGTTTGTAATGTGCAGAGCCACAGAGCCCGAAGAAGAGACAGAGGAATGATTATATGCAAAGAAACAAACAGGAAGTCGCAGCGCCGGAAGAATGCCTTAAAGAAGCCAGAGAGCACAATTGAGGGTAGAGAGCAAGCAGAGCAGTAGCGCAAAGCAGCTGAGGGAGTCTTTGGGGTCGCTTGGAGGTCGAGCGAGTGAACCAGAGAACTGAAAGTCGCTGAGAGAGTCGAGGTCAAGTGAATTACAGAGGCACGCAGAGGTCGAGAGAGAGAGCTCAGAGAAGCCAAAGCCGAAGAGCCAGAGCCACAAGCCATAGCCAAGAGCCAGAGCCAGAGCCAGAAAGCCGAAGAGCTTCAAAGCCAGGGATAAGATGGCATTCTAAGCCCATTATTTCTGTGTAATACAATGGAGTTAAGTGTGGAGCTTGTATAATGATTTCAAAAATAATTCCAAAGAGCCTATTCGAGTTGACTAGAGCTCAAAGAGACGTAGCCCAAGAGTTTTGGGTGAACTCCATATTATATTGTTGTCTTATGTATTTGTTATTTGCTGCATTGTTCCATTGTTATATGCTTTATATCAGTTTAAGCAAATCATCTTACAGCACATAAACAGTTTTAAAACAAATCATAAGCATACACCTATTTTCAAGCACTTTTAATTCCGCAATTGGTTAATCACTAGATCTTGGGAATATTTAAGCTTTGGAAGTGGGAGAGGTTCTTGTAAGCTAACAAGAAGCCTTTAGGCCCCATTTTCAGATCATGTACATTTAATGAAAGTCATGAGGAAATAAGGAGATCGAAGATTGGCTAAAGCACTACCGATGGTTATTATTTTTTGGTGAGTCGTGAACAAAGATATGGTTGTTTTGAGAAGTGTTGAGGTTGGGTTTGGTACTGCTTGAGAAGGTTGGAAAAGGAAGCTTCTGTTGAGAAATGTTTGGATATTATGATGAACAAAGAAGCATCAAAATGGTTGCAGACCCCAAATATTATGCTAGCATATTGATAGTAAAAACCAATATACTGGAAGTTTTCCCAATAATTGGAATCGCGAGGCTACAATATGTTCTGATGGATGAACAAGTAACTGATGTGTTGATCTCTCCCTGACAAGTTTTGAATATTTGATAAGCATGCTTGGATTGATTTGGTTGAGAGGGATAGATGAGTACCTTTGGCTAGGTGCCTATATGTTGATACTTGAGAGGACATCTTGGCTTGGTTGGTATGAGATCTTAGTTACAGTTTGGCCTTGATGATGTCTAGATCTTGATGTGGGAGGGTGTCTTGGTCTTCATGATATAGAGCTCAGTTTTAGTGATAGCTTGACCTTGATGATACTTAGATCCCTATGAGCATTGGTGTCCTGGCATGGAAACCTTGATGGTATCCATATCCAGTTGTATTGATACCTGGGTTGTAGCTTGATGGTACCTATAGTGGCAACTTGCCTTGATGACACCTTAGTCCCTGTTGAGTGAGTGTCTTGGCAAGTAGCTTTGATGACACTTGATTGATACCTTGGCAGTTTTTGGCCTTGATGTATCTAGCATTGTTATGTTGTTATACTCTTCTTGGAACACTTAAAATAGAGATCATCCCTGTACCAATTGAACAATTAGGAATACCTCCCTAGTTAAGAGGGAGTGTTCAAAATGTAACTAGTATCGGTCATCATAATTGTATTTGCCTCATGATGTAATTCTTATGCATTTGTCAAAAGAAAGAAAAAGAGAAATTATTGTAAAAGAAAATTATTTATTTTTATAAGCATGGGTTTCATGCTCTATTTATTATGTTTCTAGGTCAAGGCACCCACTGTGTGCTTCTAGGGTTAAGTCATGAGCCATTGTCATAGTCATCATGTAAAAGACCCTTCTTAGGCTTATTATGGCAAGGAAAGAAAAATATAATTTGATCATGTAAACCTCCTCCACCAAGTTGGCCTACACTCTCCTCATGTCGGCCTCATTAAGAAGCTTCAACCACAATATATAGAAGCGCATTCGACCTGTTGTGAATCATCCCTCCAAGTGATTTGATCTGAAATTCCAAGAGAAGAAGAAGTGTGAAAAGCCTAGAAAGGAAGGAAGAACTAGAATGGATGAAGAAGAGACACTTGTCAAGAAAAAGGAGCTGAATTTCTCTCTGTTTTTTGTCACATATGTGAACTGCAATGTCGAATTAGGGTTACTACAGGAATGAATTATTGCAGGTTGAATTCCAGGAGATGCAAAGAGGGACGAGACCCTTGTTGAGGTGCTTTGGAAGAGTTGTCTTGTGTTGATTCGTGGAGAACTTGACTATAGTTTCACCAATCTTCTTGGGAGGCTAACTTGGTGGAATGGAGGAATATTTGTTGTTCTCTGGAGGTGATGGTTGTCTCATTTGATTTGGTTCTTGAAGAAGAGAAGAACAACTTTTGGGTTTTGCCCTTGGCTAAGTGCCTACATCTTGTGTTCTTTGCTTTGTAATCTTTATCATTTTTGGCAATTGTTTGATGATGAGAACATAAATATTAATAAAGAAGCAAATAAATATTCACAAATAATTGTCGAGTAAAAAGAAATCAAGTTAACTAATAATCTAATGTTGCCCTAAGGATTTCTCAACAGGGAGAAGAGGATGACCGGACCCCTCTTGTGCCTCTAACCTTTCTCCTCTCTCTACTAGCTAGAACCGAGCACAATCAGCAGCTCACGCTACCATGACCAAGTACATAGACATCATCCCTAAAGCAGTCCAAAGAGCAATCTCTGAAGTGGAATATCAAGTCTGACAGAATAGAAGGTTTATTCTTGATAGACAAGTAAATAGAGAAGCCAATGAATGGATTCCTAACGTGGCCAGCTCTTCTAGCGCACACTCATCATCCTATCAACATATAAACCTACACCGGCACATCAAAACTCTTATGGGTAGAGTGCTAACTAACAAAGCTAATACTCGGCAAGAACTGTTAATTTGCATGGCTCAAATAATGGATAAAGTTGACATACTTAGCAAGAAAGTCTCAATTATGGCCAAGAAATTAGCAAACTATGAATTCTCCTCTTTGAAAAATGACAATGAGCAGTAGCCACCAAACTTAGTGGACTCTCCAACTTAGTGATGATCAAGCGCACCAGCTCTGTTAAGGAAAATATTTATCATAGTGTAGCCATTGTCATCTCTAATATCTCATGGTTTATGTTATTCTCTTGTCACAATTTCATTTTGAAAGATAGTATGGTAGTCCATAGAACATGCAACTAGAAAATGTTGAACTTATGCTACTGGTCTAGTTTCCCAAGTGACTTTCTATGTATGTCCTTTGATCATAATATAGATAGCCTAATCTTACAAAAAATATGTATATGAAAACTAGTGAGGAACCAATTTTTCAAATAAAAGTATTAAGCATGTTAAATGTCCAAAAGGTATTAAAGATCATTCCTAGAATATATTTATGATCTATCTACAAGTAGTAGCTACATTACTTTGGATATGTTTCATGGTAGTCTTTTCAGGTACATACATTTTATATAGACTTTTATATAATTGTGTCCAAATATTTCTATATATATATAGTATAAGTGTCCAAATTTTTCTAAATATTTGTGGTATGAGTGTTCCAAAGCATACCCTACACACACACACACACACGCATATATTAATATCAGTGTCCAAAATTTTCTAAATATTTCTAATATTAGTGTCCAAAAGCATACCCTGCTAACATATCTTGTGATCAAGCCATGAACCTTGTGCATATGGATAAAGTTGAAGTTAAAGAAGTAGAACATGACCCCATCAAGGAACTGACTCAACAAATCATGCCAAATGTTGTAACATTTTCTTGTCACGAAATCTTCAGAAAGATAAAATTTGATGCACTTTGTAGTTAAATAAAAGTGTGTGCGTCTTTCTATAAGCGCTACACACACACACACGCACATATCTATATGTTTTGTTATATTTTGATAAAGTTTTTTTAATAAAGCGCCATCACTTTAGCGCGATGGAGATCTAACACAAAGAGATCGACAGCCATAATTCCAAAGCAGACCCCCCCCCCCCCCCCCCCCCCGCCTTTGCTAGATGTTTAACGGGGGTCTGCAATTCACTGTTTTCCTGGAACCATTTTTTATTACGTAGTAGCCTGTGGTTAATAGCAGAACCACCCCGCTAACCCGCTTCTGATTTCCGCCAATTTTCTTTTCCACTATTACCATTTTATCTGCTACCAAATCTCATTTCTGTTGTCACTACTTTCATTAATTTCCACTAGCACCAGCCATTATTTTCATTAATGTCATTGTCGCTGAATATTACCGCTCCTGATTATTTTATCCAAAGTCATTACCTCATTTTACCCTTTGTCAAAAGAAATTACATCAAAGGAAGAATAAAGCTATCTAAGAGCCATTCAAAGCAATCATCTGCATTATCTTCAATATCCCCGATTTAACATGTAATTTTATTCTCGTTTCCCTTCATTTTGGATTGTTATAATGAGTTCACAGAAAGGAAAATCATCAAAAACTCTATCCAAGAACCCAACACCTTTTGCATCTGTAAAATTTGATGAAATGTCGTTAATTGTTCTGGATGCCAATATTGTGGAAACAAAATGTGAAATTGACATTTATGAGTTGTAGAATTGGGCATTTCAGAAGTTCCAAGATAATAGCGACAAGTTTTCTCTTTGGGAATCCTTCCTTCCCCAATTTCTGTTTCCACACACACCATTTTCCTTAGTTCATTGTATGGTGTTCAGATAGATGCCTCCCGAGTGAAAGAGCCATCATTGCCAAAAATGGAGTCTTTATTTTATATTTCCTCTGAGTCAATTCTACAAGCTCTACAAGTTGTTGTGCTGATTCTCTCCACCCGTTCTCCAGTGAAGTTTTGTCAAAAACCTATTAGAGATTAACTACTCAATAGAGGACTTCCATATTTGAATCATTTTTGCCAGAAGGAACTAGCATTCCTCAACACAACCCACTTTATCCTTCAATAATCTTCTCAGAGATCTCTAGACAAATCATATCCATGTTATGTTTTCTATTAGGGTATGAAAGTGATGAAGTGGTGTTAGAATTTTTGTCAACTCTTTGACCAGGAAAGAAGCCTTCAATTTTATTCAATTGCAGTCAGTTTCTTTCAGATATCATCCATGAGCAATTTTTAAATTTTGGAACTGAAAGGTCATTTAAATGTCAGTCAGTTTTAGTCTATCTGCTCCTATACCATCAATCAGATAAGTTCCTTCAAGTACAATTGCAAAAACAGGATATGTAGGCAATTCAATGGTCAGTCTTCCACTGGACTTCTTTAGTAAGAAAACAGTCCAAGGAATTCTCTTTTGCAAATTTTGTTGATCAATTTTTCTCAGTATGTTTCAGTTTGTTAAACAGTGAAGAAATCCCGAGAATTCTATCAGAGGTCTAGCGCAATTTGCAGCTTAGTGAATAGACTAACCTAGGTGATTGGTATTTGTATAAAAAAGTTACAGAGATAAGAATGTATGGTTGTGAACTCTCTCCATATCATTTGCCAGGTTTTCTCCCAGTGAGACATTTTGCTATTGAATCCATTAGATAGAGTCTCAATGTTGATCTGATGCATTTCCTACCAAAAAAGAAAGAAGCTTTGTTTAAACTCAAAGCACAAGTGGGACCCTTTGTTGTAAACACTAGGGCAGCTGATAAGGAAGTTGAACTTTTGTTAGCAATAATGAAATTCACAAAGGGAATCAGAGGGTACTATTATCAAATTGGAAAGATTTCATCTATCAGAGTTCAACAAGGTTCTACTTCTTATATTCATGTACCAAAGCCAGATATTGATAGATATGCTAATATAGAAACAACAGAAGAATGCACCCTAGGGCCTAGAAGAATTGCCAGAAGAACAAGATGTAAAGCAACCAGCAAAGCTTGATGTTTTAGCAACCCCTCAGCGAAGGGAAAAAGAGCTCAAAGGGGTAATTAAAAATGTTCCACATTCCACTTCTGAATCAGAAAGAACAAAATTCAGTCTCTACAAAAGGCAGGAAGTGAGGGAATCAGAAGAGACTATGTCAGAAACTAGATCTTCAGATGTAGCTACGCCTTATACAGTTATTCTCTCAAATGATTCTGTTTTCAATTCGCAGAAAATGGAAACAGCAGCAGCACAGTCTTCTTCATCTCCTTCTTCTGTTAATCAGAGCATATTTTCTAAATTCATGGAGATTAAAAAGAAGAATGAAACTTTGAATTCAGTTACTTACACTCAGTTCTAGAAGCAAACTTCTTCTACAAAAAATGGGTTACTCTCAACCCTAGATGTTGAAAAGGGAAACTTTCAATTAGCTTTTCTGGAACTAAAAATCCTAGGGGGCTGAAGTTGCGGAAGATTTCAAGACCTCTGTATATTCTTTTAGCACGAAGAAAATTCATCTAATTGATCCAATTGATCTCCATAGACAAACAGGGGAAATGATCTATTCCACTTTAACAAGTTCAGCAATTAGTTTGTCTAAATTGCAGAATTCATTGAATAATACAATATCTAAGTCAAAAATGGAGAGAATGTCCTCTCTTGCTAAAGATACCAGGATCAATTCATTGGAAGATATAATTATCAAATTGGGGTTAGATCCTCATGATATTAATGCTACTCAGGAGATCATAAAGAACAGAAATGCATACATTCAAGCTTTATGCAAGAGACTAAAGCTGCCGACTACTGAACATCCACAAACACAAGAAGTTGGAGAGCTGGAAAAAGAGAAAGAATTGCTCTTATCAACGATGATTGAGCAAAACCTGCAAATACAAAAAAATGGAAACACAGATGGAACAGCTAATAAAGGAAAGAGAACAAGCAGGGAGTACAATGCCTTCTATATCTCAAGTGAGCCCAGAAAGAAATGACACAAAAGAGGAGTTCACAGAAGCATTATTATCTTTAAGTTTAAAGAATGAAGAGATTGATAAACTAAAGAAAGCTTTACAAAAAGTTGAGAATGAGAAATTTAAATTAGATAATGCTTTGGTTGTTGAAATGCAAAAGACTTCCAGGTTACAAAAGCAGCTTGAATGGTATCTAGGTCAAGCTGACAATGTTCAATGTCTAATTCAAGCTAAGGAAAGAATCTAGATGGAAATTATCTCTTCAATATCCGATGTTTGGACATCAATTGAAATCATAGAGCAGGAGGAACTGTAAGAAAGAGCAGAAAAGGCAATAGATGAAATTAAGAATGAGCTCAGAAATAAACCCAGCCAAGCTAACAAAATTATAAAGTTTTTGAATTCAAAAACGGAACAGGAATTAGAGGACAAAGATATTGCTGACAGGACTCATTTAATTATTCAAGCCAAAAAGGTTTTGGCTGAGAAAAAATTGATGTTGCAGATGAAAGAGAAATGTAATTCCACGCAGGTTCAAATTAACAAGTTTTATTAAAAATTCTCTGCTCTGCGTGAAAAAGGTTTACTTCCTTTAAAATTTCACAAGGAAAAATGGTAACTGAAGATGAATATCAAAGATTATTAAACTGGGTTGCATTGGATAAATCAAAATTTACTAGAGTCAAAGGAGCTTTGACTAGTCAAAGTCTTCTATAAGATCAGATATTTATTCACAATCAAGCCAACCTTTCAAAAATAATTTGAAGTAGATGAAGCCTATAGAAAAATGGTTGCATTAACTTATCCAGTGTTAATGTGGCAGCTCAGTGACAAATTCCAACCATTGGACTAAACTCCTCTTTCCGAGAGGACCAAAAATGACATTTGAAGCACTCAATTTGGACAAGGAAAAGCGTATTTTTAAGTGAAGCCCACAATGTCAAAATTGTCAAGGTTGGACTAAGGACAAATTAGCCGTCCTCCAATGCCTATAAATTAAGGACACCTCAAGCTCATTTGGACATCACATCAACACACTCTTCTTCTCTCTCTTGGTTTGTTTGGTTTGTACAGGTCTGAGGCAGCCAAATTCTCTTCACACGTGCAAGGTTCTCTTGGGCATCCTTGACATTTTGCGTTGACCTTTTCAACTCAATGGTTTGACCACAGTTTGATTGAGTTTGACTTCATGTTTTGACTTGGCATGAGTGGGAAAATTTCAATTTTCAGGCGCCGAGTTGACTGACAGAAAGAGAAAATCTGGGCAATTTGACCAAGTGCTGACCATGGACTTTGACCGCAGGAAATTGCAGACTTTGACCGCAGACTTTATCTCTCTTTTGACCGACATTGGTCACCTCCGTATATTTGGTTGCCCCATGTATATCCAAGTGCCGAAGGACAAAAGAAATAAGTTGGAAGCCACTAGAAGAAAAAGTACATTTGTTGGATATTGTGAAGATTTTAAAGCATTTAGAATATATATTCTTGGTCAAAGGAAGGTTGAAATTTCAAATTAGCATGGATGTAACATTCGACGAAGATGCTACCTTTAGAAAAAGCAAGAAGTCATGCAGGTACCAAGAATGTGTGGTAGCTATGGGCAACATGATTCAAGTTGAGCCTCCAACCTTTGAAGAAGTTGTTAAAGAACAAGGCTGGAAGGATGTTATAGCCGAAGAATACGAGTCAATTATGACGAACGATGTATGGGATGTTGTGCCAAGACCAAAGGGGAAATCCGTGGTGACTTCAAAATGGCTCTACAAAATCAAGCATGGGGTTGATGGAAGCATCGAAAAATACAAGGCAAGGTTCGTAGCCCGAGGGTTCTCCCAAAAAGAGGGAGAGGATTATGATGATATATTTTCTCCAGCTGCTCGCTACACCACCATTCGATTCATTGTTGCATTTGCAGCTAGTCAGTGATGGACTCTTCACCAGATGGATGTGAAGACTGCCTTCTTGCATAGTTTGCTTCAAGAAGAAGTATATGTTGACTAGCCTCCAAGATTTGAAGTTCATGACAGGAAGACCCATGTAAGCTGACTTAAGAAAACTCTCTATGGATTGAAGCAAGAATGAAGAAACCTTTATACAGGCTCCCAAGGCATGGTATGGTCAGATTGACAGCTACTTCCAATAGATGTGATTCATCAAGAGTGATGCAGATCTCAACCTTCACTATTTGATAGTAGAGGATGAGCCACTCATCCTAGTGTTGTATGTGTATGATCTCTTCTTGACAAGGTCAACAAGGCTCATAGAAGATTGCAAGAGGAACCTAGCAGTAGAATTTGATATATGAAGGATTTGAGGTTGATGCATTACTTCCTAAGCTTGGAAGTGGGGAAGAAGGGCAGGGAGATCTTCCTTGGTCAAGGGAGATATGCTACAAAAATTATGAAGATATTCAGGATGCAGAACTATAGACCCATGTCTACTCCTATAATCACAAAATAGAGGAAGATTGATCCCCACCATGTATAGACAACTTATCAGTTCTCTCATGTATTTGGTCAACACTAGATCAGATATCTGCTTCGAAATCAACACTCTTTGTCAATTTATGGTGGGACCGAAGAGAGTGCAATGGACAGCAACGAGGCACATTTTGAGGTATTTACGCGACACAATCCAGTATGGATTGAGATATACTCGAGGTGATGGTGTCAAACCATGTGGATTCACAGATGTAGATTGGTAGGCAATTCAGCATACAGAAAGAGCACATCAGGGTGTTGCTTCAGTGTTGGATCAGGGATGATTTCTTGGTGTAGCAGGGGGCAAAAGTTAGTGGCATTGAGCTCTTCAAAAGCAAAGTATATGGCAGCTAACACATCAACGTGCAAAGTTATATGGCTTTGGAAGCTGCAAGTAAGTCTGTTTGGTCAAAAGATGGAGGCAACCAATATCTACTGTGATAATCGGAGTTGCATCAAGCTCTCTGAGAATCCAGTGTTTCATGATAGGTCGAAACACATATATATCCAATATCACTTCATCAGATAGTGTGTGCAGCGTGGAGCGTGGAGCAGTCTAGCTACAGCGTGTTCCCACAGAAAAGTAGGTTGCAAATATACTCACGAAAACTCTAGGGAGAGCTAAGTTCATATGTTTTAAAGAACATATGGGTATAGTGGAGAACCGTTTTTAGTAGCAGGGACAGGAGTTTTGTTCTCAGTGGCAGTAGTTGCAACAACATGAGATCAGTTGCAGCGCGGAGAAGAGTTGGCAACAATGCAGGAGGCATAGTGCAGTGCCAACAACAGCGTGAATGCAGGGTGGTTCAACTCAAAGTGGCAGATGAATCAACGTTGCGCAGTGGCATGGTGGACAATGGAAGGTTGTCACAGTTGTCATACATCAACAGTGTGTATGGAGGAGTGTTAGTTTTTGTACCATGGTCAAGTGTTCTAGTCACGAATTTGGTCAAAGAGGCTAAGGAACACAAGATAATTTTAGTTGTTGGAGGCCAAGAGATCAACTGAAAGGCAAAGCAAGTCACTTCCAGGGCCAGAGGGAAGCAGGGCATCTCATCCAGATCTAGCTAGCAGGCAATGTGAATTATCTGGGGCAAGCAGTGCACATTTTTGGTCAGTACGAGTAGACGAGAGGAAGTACAAGTAGGGCTAGGGAGGGTGAATTTGGTTGCATAAGGGAGGAATTCCCTCCAAATAATTTTGGCAGTATATTTCGCTGGAGGATAGCTTGTTTGGCATCCAAATTTGTACTCGGAATTTTTGTTGTTGCACATAATAATAAAACACTCATTTGTTGCACCGGTTTTCCCACATTGGATTTTTCGAGCAACAATTGTCCAAAATAACAATGTCAATTTTATTGTGCGTGTGTGTGCTTTATTTTCTCAGTTTCCAATTTTATTCTCCGTAGTATTTTTATTGTGAAGAAATTGTCGTGATTTATACGTTATTTTGTTGTAACAAAATAAATCACATAATTAATCACTTAGAAGAATAAATTCCAGTTGTTGCATTTCAAGGAATTTTCACAAGCTTCGACCTTCCTGGATGTTTATGGAGCCAAATTCTTTCTCGATCTTTCTTTGAAAGAGGGTTCCTGCTATTAGTCTTTTACATCACTTTCCATCGATCGTTATCTTCGTCATCAATAGTATCTTGTCAAACCAATTAATGTAGAGTTAATCATTGCATATTTTGTCCATCAAAAAGTGAATATCATCAAATTCAACATGACCAACATGTTATCTTGTGACTTGCTACTTTTTTTCATTCATACCTCTGTCTTCAATACTACTAAAGTCAAAACCAATGTTGCCCACTCAATCCATGTGACTAGAATTGAGCTTAAACCAAAACAATTATAGATATATTATCTCAACTGCCATGCTTCTTGTAATATGTCCTTCCAGGTAGCTAATTCATATTGTAAATGAATCATCAATACCAAATTATCAAAAATCAAAGTTACCCAGTTGTGATAGCCTTCAAGATGTCATGTTTTGCTAGTAGCTCCCTCTAAGATCAGTATCCCTTTGTATGGTCTATCTGCACACTAGTATCCTTCTTCATGCTTTCTGCCTTTTCAAGTATTGATCAATGTGTTTGTGTAGTGATCTAATCAACAAGCTTGAAAATCATATCTAACAAAGTTTTATGCAGCTCCCTCTGAAGTTGCACATCTTTCTTTCTTCAAGAGACCAAATCAGATGTTGCTCAATATCATGTTTCAAGAGACCATATCAAATGTTGTTCGACTTCATCATGATTTATGCCCATCTATCATGTTTCTATATACCGAATAATCATATGCTTCTATATGCCCATCTATATGCATATATGTGTGTGTGTGTGTGTGTGTGAAGAGTTTCCAAAACATATCATCATGCTCATGCTTCTATATCTGTGTGTGTGTGTGTGAAGAGTTTCCAAAACATATCATCATGCTCATGCTTCTATATCTATGTATGTGTGTGAAGAGTTTCCAAAACATATCATCATGTTCATGCTTCTATATCTCTGTATGTGTGTGAAGAGTTTCCAAAACATATCATCATGCTCATGCTTCTATATCTGTGTGTGTGTGTGCGTCTTATCCATCATGCTTCTTTGTGGTGTGTGTGTGTAAGAGTTCATTCCTATCCATCATGCTTCTTTGTGATAAGTACTTGAACATAAGAGTTTTGTCCAATCCAATATTATCCAAATAGTTCAGCAGAAGCATGATGGATAAGACACACACACACACACCACAAAGAAGCATGATGGATAAGAATATTGAAATTTGGTACCGGAGGATAGGTGGTTCCCTGAGGCTTTGATCTTTGGCCTAGGGAAAAGTGTCCAAAAGAATTTAATTTTTCTCCTAAAGTGACTTTATAATTTTTATAAAGTCAAATCTAATTTAAGAGTGATAAATTTACTAAAGTCTATTTTTAAAGTGACTTTAATAAAGTCAATGTAAAATTAGAAAGGAAAAGTGACTTTGGAAATAAATGACTAAGTGGGTCTTTATTAAAGTGGGGTGAATTAAAAAATAAAATGTGAGATTTAAATGAGCATTTAATCTCAGCCCTAGATCTCAATCTATTTCAGCCATTGGATTTAGAGGTTACTCGAAAGTCATTTAGGATTAGATTAAAAGAGGAAAAGGAGGCAAAAGGTCATCAATTCTTTCATGAGCAGATTGAGAGAAGGAAAGCAAGAGAGCAAGGGAGATTTCTGGACAGTGAGGAAAAGGAGGCTGCAAGTCCGTACAGCAGAGTTTTAGCAAGGCGGAGTTTCAGCAAGTTTGTACAACGGAGTTTCAACAAATCTGTACAGCGGAGTTTCAGCAAGGCAGAGTTTCAACAAGGCAGAGTTTTAGCAAGTCTGTACAACGGAGTTTCAGCAAGGCGAAGTTTCAGCAAGGCTGAGTTTTAGCAAGTCTGTACAGCGGAGTTTCAGCAAGGCTGAGTTTCAGCAAGTCTGTACAACGGAGTTTCAGCAAGGCTAAGATAAGTTGTAAAAGTTTGCTTGCTAATTTTTGCTTAATATTTCTCTTATTGTAAAAGGCATTTTCCAGAAATAAAAGAAGCTTTCGAACTGGTTTTCCCCAAGAGTTGTAGGGGGTTTTTCCAGGGTCACCTTGACCAAAAATCACTGTGTTTAAATGTGTTGAATGACTGTTTATATGTGCTGATTTTTATATTTCTGCATTTTCCAATATTTTATAAAATTTCCAGAATTTGTGTTTTCAGCAAAATTTATTTTCCAGTTGTTGAATGTATGGATATGGGAAAGGGCATTTAACTATTTTGGAGAAATAAGGTGAAACTGAAAACTGGGGTGGGAAATGAGAAATTTTTACAAAGAAGCATATTCCATAAATAATCTCTTCCTGCAATATTGAAGACATGAATTCTAATTCTTAGTGAGAAGTTCTTAAATATATACATACCTCTCCCTTTATGCTTGCCATGTAGTATTCCTTCTTTTGAACAAGTTGCATCTTTCCTTAAGGATGATGCTTAGAATGATGTTCAAGATGAGACTCCTTCTCTAAGATGAGAAGTACTCAATTATATCTTCATGTTGCAACTCGATTATCTTCATTTTTGCGCAACTCTTCTTTGATGCTAGCTTTCATAATTTGATACATAGTGAGGAACCTTCATAATCACTATCAAGGATCCTTGTGATCCTTTCTAGTTTGTAAAGTGCTTCTATGATGATGTGAATGCCAAATAGTAACTACATGAATGGTGCAGTGTTGGATGGTCCAAAATCTTCTATCTTCTTTTTGATGATTGCTACCAATGAGATGCAACCGATAATGTAGACTCTAATCCTTCCAATGCTCTATGCTTCTTTTATGATGCCATACTTCAAAAACAACCTTCTTCTACAAATGTAACTGTACATGCTACTCTAAATACCATCCTTAAATGAAAAGAAAACTCACTGTAAGAAGACACGATAGTGGTGGAGTCCTTCTATAGTATAGATCCTTGGTGTCTTCATTCTTCAGCATCTTCTTGGGTTCTTCATTTTCTTCAGCTATATGTGCTCCACTTCTTTCCTTCTTCTCATTTTTCTTCTTGTTTTGTGGGTCTTTGGGACAATCTCTTTTAAAATGTACATATTCATTGCATCCAAAGCATTGTACTTTGGACATGTCTAGATTTCTTCATGGTTGATTAGTGTTCCTTTGACAAGGCTCAAACTTTCCAAACTTTCCAGACTTCCCTTTCTTCTTCTTTACTTTAGCAGCAAAAGCTTAGAACCCTTTCATTTGGTTCGATGTCATCTTTTGCCTTTATTCTTGTTTCTTCTATCATACATAGCGACCATATTTCATCAATGTTTGGAGTGTCCTTCCTTGAGTAAATGCTTGTCACAAAGCTACTCCATTCGGGAGGTAATGCATTGAGTATACACATTATCAATTCAAAATCAGTCACAATCTCTCCAAGCCTTTGTAATTGATCCCTTAATTGTGAAACCTTCAAGAGGTATGAGGTCAAGTCTTCATCCTTTGACAACGTTGTCTTGTAAAGCTTATTCCTTAGAGGTATCTTCAGACCTGTAGTGCTTACTGGATACAATTTCACCAGCTTATCATAGATTGCTTTAGAAGTGCCCAAATTTGTCACAAAAGGAATGAGATGATCTTTAATGGATTCAATGAGAATCCTTTGATCTCTCACTTCTCCTTTCATGCACTTTGCCAATTCTTGAGTCTTATCCTTTTTTGGTTCTACAACTTTGCCTTGAACATGGTCCATGACTTCATTCTCTACAAGTATCAAATCCCTTTTCTTCCATGCTTGAAAGTTTGTTGAGCCATCAAGCTTATTGCCTTCCTTACAAAATGAAGCCCCTGATCTTAATCCTACCTAGTAGGCAGGGCAGACCAAGGACGAACACTCATCGCTTACGGCATGGACTACCAGGGTATCTGATCCTGTTTGCTCCCATGCTTTCGCACCCAAGCTCAAGAGGGGACCCAGAGAGCTGCCTTCGCGGTTGGACACTACCGAAAGCTTATTTCCGTATTAACCGAGCTTTACCAGTAGAAGTTTTTGGTGAATTTGGATTGATTCATTTCCTATTACCTGAGCTTTACTGATAGAAGTTGTCATCGAATGTGGGGGCCTTAACTGCTACTGATATTTGATTTGAAGATCGAGCCATAGAGATTAATGTAGTACTTACTTGATAAAGAGATCTTCAAAATTTCAAATACCTTGATGTTCCCAAGATTCTTGATGCTTTTTTGAATGATGTTTTTTTATCTTCCTTGTTCTTGTATGATAGCCTTCCAAGAGAGAGAGATCACGATAAAAAAACCTTCAATGGAGGAGTAGCAACCTTCCTTCAAAATGATCCTTTTGAGTCCTCTTTCTTGTGGCCTTCCTTATGTCCTTTTCTTATGTCCCTCCTTATATTCTTCTTAGAGTCTTTCCTTGTGTCCATCCAGCGAATGATGCCCTTCCTAGTGTCTTTGATGAAATTCTTCTCCTTCTGCCAACAAGAGTGATCTTCAAGTTGCCTTCTTCTTCACCTTAGCTCTGATATCATGTTGATAAATCAAAGGGGAGGCAGGGAGAGGGGCAACAATTACAGTGATTTCTCTTTACTTGATAATTGCTTGTGAAGTTATGTTGGCTTCTTATTACTTTATTATGTTTTGTTCATCAAACAATTACGCAAACCTTAAACTATGAAGATCACAAATAGATAATGAACACAGGATGTAGGCTCCAAGCCAAGGTAAAACCCCTCTAAGGGGAAAACCTAGAAAATTCTTCTCTTCTTGTAGAATCAGATCAAATGAGGAATCCATGACCTAAACAACAAGACACAAGTCATCCCTAATACCAAGCTCTTCCAACAAGACAAAGTCAACTCAAGTCAACACTTTCCAAATCAGCTCCAGCAACAAAATTTCAACAAATTTCGGCCCTAGTGTCAGAATTTCGAACCTACAGTAGATCTGCAACTTCAACCATGTAGTAACTTCATAAATTCCGCACGTGTGAGAGTTTTATGGCAAAAACTCAAATTTTCCTTTCTTCTCTCTCTTCCTTTCAGCTCCTTGTCTTGAATTTCGCATTTCTTCTCTTGGAGATTGAACTTGCTTGATCGGTGCTTCAAATGAGGTCAAACTATCTCTATATAGTATATATACATATCTAGGAGGTCGAATTACCCCTTTCGAGGCCAACTTGAGGACGCAAGACCGACTTGGTCTTGGAAACACAAAAATTACATTTATGACTCAAATGAATTTATTTTTCAAATTTCTCTTCAAAGTCCAAATGGGACTTGACTCAAGGACAATAAATTGACTCATGACAAATATTCTTTGACTCAATAAACCCTAAAAGCATGAAGAACATGCTTGACCTAGTTGAACAAATAATTTGGGCATGAAATCTGTTAACCACTGAAGTGGCACCTGATGATTATATGAAGAATCCATGCCCAAGGATGATCCAAAGGACACTTGTACTATCAGATATCATCAATCAACAAAGTTTTTTAACTTTACTTCTATCTTCTCATCATCTTTCTTGTACCCAGATTCCACACCCTGCGGGAAATTGTAATAAGTGATACTAGTAATGATGAGTTTTTGAGTCTGTAACAGGCCTAGGATGTTGGGACTCAATCAACAAATGAATACACCTTGAAGTGTTTTTTTTATCCGGTTAATTATCCCTTCTTTTTTAGTGGCGGATAATTTTCTGGGTTTTTCCCCTCATTTTTTACCCCAAAGTCAGGGTGATGGTTTGAAGGTTGAGCCCCTAACACATCTTAGTGTCTAGAGTCAATGTATAGTATACCATACTAGATCACACAAAAAATTTCGTGGAATTTGGTTAGGTCTAGGTAGTTATTTTTAATTTTTTTAGATTTTTCGCAATGCAGAAATTGCTAATAAAATTGTACTTTTAATGTAATAAGTGATGTCTAGAGAAGTTGTATGGGGTATGAGTAATGAAATTTTCACCTCTCACCCTCAACTTTCTATTATAACACACTTTCATGGGTTAAAAATGTGTTTTGAACCCTCAAAACCCATTTTTCCTAAGTTTAGTGGGAAATTTGACAATGAATTAAGCCAAAAATTAAATAAATGGAGAAAATATATATTCATATATGTTAAATGTTGTGGAAATGAGGTGGAAAATTATGGGGGGTTAAAGGGGAGTTCCAAGGTGATGTGGACTCCTAAAATCAAGGAAATGATATGTACTCAAATAAAATCAAATTTCTGGCATTAAAGGAGAAAGTTGCTTACTTGGAAATTCGAATTTGTGAAGTTAATGCACATTTGGGAGGATTTGGGAGAATATTTGGTGGAGATTTTTATGGGAAATTGTTCCCACATGGGTTACCACACATATACATTTGTCATTCTGTCATAAAATTCAAATTTGGCACATAAGAGAAGAAGAAAATAATGTCCACTTGCCAGAATTCGATTTTTACACTTGGCATTGGAGCTCCATTCAACAAATTCGTATTTCTCTTTGGGATTGTCACCTCATGCCACTTGTTTAATCACTTCTACATTGGGATTGGCTCCAATGCCATTTGTCATTGTTATTCTTCATTGGAATTTGCTCCCAACTCTCTATATAATAGAGCCATGGACTCTCATATTGTATCATGTAATAAGCTATTGGGCTTGAGGAAACTCTGTCATTTTGTACTTGCATATTTTCTTAATACAATCAAGACTTTGGGGATATCTGGCTGGTGTTATCTTAGCGTTATGAGGTGATGTCCTTTCATACTACTGCTATTATATTTAATTTCTTTCGCATGTTGAATTAATATTAGTTTATACTTGTCATCTTGCTTCGATTGATGTGTGCTAGCTATCTTGCACATATAATTGATTTAGAATAGTATTACATAGATAAGCTTGTCAATTCATTTTAGGAGAAATGTTTGGTTTATCTTATTCATTATATTGCTCTAATCTTGTGCAAACTAATACGTGTTCAAATGTGTGGAAAAGGTCTTTTGTATTGTGTGCAGAAATCCATCTGGAAGTGGGAGAAATCTCAATTAGATCAACTTACTCCTAGAATCACAGCGATCCAAGACTCAGCCATTTTTTCGCTTCAAGTTTTCAATCCAACAAAGAGCAAAAAAGATTTTTCTTAATCTATAGCTACTTGTTCATCCATTTAAAATTCAAAATACTTATTTGATTCTATTTATTTCAAATTTATATCTCCTATTCAAGAGTCATTTCTAAAGCTAGGCAAATATGGGGATTCACTCCCATTACTTGAGCTAGTACTTTGTAAATTAAATTCTAAGTTTAGTTTTGGTTTCTTTTTCCTGATTTTACACTAACAATTGGTATTTTTTTTTGTGTTTTGCAGCCCATAGGCTTGAGCATTGGGCAGCAAAGAGCTTAAGGAGAAGCTTTGGAAAACTACTCACTCGAGTGTATGTAGGACCCCCTCAAGCTATCCAAATATTGATTTCTAGTGAGGCCATAAGTACTTGGGAGAGAGTTACAAACTCATCAAGGCCGTGGACCTTTCGAGCCTTGTGAATTTCTTTTGGAGCGTTTTTTCCATCTTCAAGTTTGTTGTTGTTATATTTTTTTGGGAGAGAGTCTAGCGTTGTTAGTCTCATCTTTGTAAAGATTTATCTCGTATTGTGGGTTGACTTCTTAGAAGAATTTTTACCTAGTTTAAGTGCTAATTTCAAAATACTTATTTGATTCTATTTATTTCAAATTTATATCTCCTATTCAAGAGTCATTTCTAAAGCTAGGCAAATATGGGGATTCACTCCAATTACTTGAGCTAGTACTTTGTAAATTAAATTCTAAGTTTAGTTTTGGTTTCTTTTTCCTGATTTTACACTGACAATTGGTATTTTTTTTTTGTGTTTTGCAGCCCATAGGCTTGAGCATTAGGCAGCAAGGAGCTTAAGGAGAAGCTTTGGAAAACTACTCACTCGAGTGTATGTAGGACCCCCTCACACTATCCAAACACTGATTTCTAGTGAGGCCATAAGTACTTGGGAGAGAGTTACAAACTCATCAAGGCCGTGGGCCTTTTGAGCCTTGTGAATTTCTTTTGGAGCGTTTTTTCCATCTTCAAGTTTGTTGTTGTTATATTTTTTTGGGAGAGAGTCTAGCGTTGTTAGTCTCATCTTTGTAAAGATTTCTCTCGTATTGTGGGTTGACTTCTTAGAAGAATTTTTACCTAGTTTAAGTGCTAATAAAAGATAAAAAAAAATTGGTGGAGGGAGGTTGGGATTTTTCCCATGGCATCCCCCTTCCTCATTTAAAGAAGGGATTCTTGTGGGTGGCCTAATCTTGTTTTTAGTTTTTTCTTAGCTTTCTAGCTTTTAATTTTCATATTGTGCATGCTTAAAATCAATACATTTCACTCCACATGCAAATTTTTATTAATCTTGTATTTAAATTCCCACATGCATGTGCTCTCAAATTTTGCAAACTATTTCTCTTTGAAGCATTAGTTTAATTTGGGGAATTAATACAATTTGCGCTTAATCTCATTAAAACTTACCTCCAACTTAAGTTGGTTGAATAGACTTTTAAGGACCCTCTACCTCCATTGACTCCTCATTGTGAGATCCACACATATGGGCAAGGATGAGGTCTGAGGACTAGAGTTCAATTGTAACTTTGTCTTAGCACTAATTAATAAAATAAATTAAGAACTCATTCCATCATATTTGCTTTGTTTGCAAAGTTCTTAAATTTCTTGCTATCTTGATGGTTTAAAGTCTCGCATGCAAATCTTATTTCAAGAGGCACTTTGGATGCAAGCATTGTAATTCCTTTTAATTTTGCAACAAGTTTAATTTTTCTTGCACTTGGAAATTTACTCATCTTGTGGTTTAATTATTGTAATAAATGGTTGATTTCACTTTCAAGTACTATTATTTTGGGTTGCAAACTTAATTGCATGTTGTCATCTTGGTCTAACATTTGAGTTCTTTTTGTATCATTTTAAGCAAGATAGTTTCCATGCTTTGATTTGTAGACTTATTCATCTTGAAAGCATTTATAATATCTTGTGCTAACAGTTTATTGTTTCAATTTTCAGGGTTATTTTGGCTTTCCATTTGAAAGTATTTCACTTCATTTTAAGCAAAATAAAATTTCATTTCTTAAAGAGCAAATACTTGGAAGGCACTAGTTGTTTATGTATTTCATGCTTATCTTATGATGGTTATTGCTCATAGCAGTTTTTGCTTATAAATCTTTAAGAGATAATTCTCCTAGAAACTCACATCCTTTTTAACTTAACTTTTCATTAGGGACCACCCCCCTTAGCTAACCTAAGAGATAGCTTAAATGAAGAGAGAGGGGATTTAGTGTGGTAGCCCCTTCTCTTAGTTCCCTGCCACCAACCACACCTTGTGGGGTTGAAGGCTTTTCTAACTGACTTGTAGGTGGGTGTCGATGGCAGGGTCAACTCTTTTGGTGCCATTGTCGGGGACAAGCTTTCTTGTACCTAGGAAATCGACTAACCTTTTGGTTTTAGCATTTTTGAATTTTAGATTTAGATTCTTGCTCAAGTGGCGACTACACTCAATCCAAATTTTGCAAGAGTCTCTACTAGGAGAAATTCAAGTGGTCTAGTTAGCCCTCTCCTGATCCTGAAAGGTTTTTAGAGAAAGGTTTAATAGACTTTCTCATAGTAGAGCTCTTGCTCGTCTTGGTCAAGAGGTTATTTCTAATATTCATTTGCTTTTTCAAGAACAAGTAGAGCCTAGCATCATGAATGATCTTTTTGCTCCTTGTGACTTCACTAACATAAATGGCTATCCTCATAATATCCCTGACAAGGCTATTAAAAAGTTGTCTTCCTTTCAAGGTAACAATGCCATTAGTACTACATCACATGTGAAAAATTTTATGTTTGTATCTTTAAATGGTGTAACACTACTAATTATGAGGATGTGAAGATGAGGCTTTTTGTTTTATCTTTAAAAGAGGATGCTCTTGATTGGCTCACTGAGCAACCTGCTAACTCATATAACTCTTAACAAGCCATTCTAACTGCATTTTTAGATAAGTTTGGAGAGAAGAAAAAAATAGCCATTTGATCAATGCCACTAGCAACATGAAGAAAAATGAGAATGAAACCATGGAGAAGTTTAACAAGAGATCCAATGAATTAGTAAAAAGCATGCTTGCTACTGTTAAACCTCTTGATGAATTTCTTTTATGCTCATATCTAGATGCTTTTGGGGTTGACATTGCCTATGAGTTGAGGAGGAAGGAGCCTATGAATCCAAGTGTAGCTCAATCTGAAGCCTTGAAGATAGAAAGGGCTAGAAAACAATCAGGAAAATCTGAAATACCTGGTTTCAATAAAGGGCTATCAAAATCAAATGATTCCAAAGGCAAGGCCAAGGAAGAGACTACGCATGATCCTATTAAAGAATTAACTCAACTCATCAAGAGCATGGAAGCAAATCACATTAAAGAAATGCAAGCCATGCAAAATCGGTTGGTGGTCATGGAGAGATCACAAATGCAGAGATTCCAACCTAGGCCAAATGATAGATGGCAAAAGAATAAAGGCCCTCAACAAGAGCATAGGCCTCCAAATGCATTGGCATCCACCAACATGGTAGATCAGATTCCCCCTTTTTGTAGGCCATGTAATGAGTTCCATGAAGAAGCCACATGCCCATATGTGAAGAGAATCATGGAAAGTGGCATGTTAGGAGATGAACATGTAGGAACAACTAGTCAAATTAATATGTTCTCCATGGAAGATCATATATACACCATTGAGAGAAATCAAGAGATTGACCATAGGCCTAATAATCTTGGGGTTTACAATATGATTGCAAATTTTGACGAAGTCACTAAGATTTTTGGAGAAAAACCTACATCTGGACAGATTCTTGCTATGGAAAAACACAAAGGGATGACTTATCAGAGAAGGGATATCCAAGGCCGGAATAATCACAGAATTTTTTCTCCTCCTACTTCAGAATTGAATATTGACTTGGGCAATTGGGTGAATAATGCAAAGGTTTCTATTCCAGTGACAGAACTTTTAAAGATACCATCTCAAAGGGCCAAGTTACTAAGTGCCATTGAAGTTACTCAAAGGGAAGAAAAGCATAGTGATGAACCAGAGAATGAGGAAATTGTATTGAAAAGTATGAACTGTTATGTGGGGAATGAAGATCATCTACCATTTCATGTTTCTTTGATAGTAAATGATTGTCTTTTATACAACTGCATGCTTGATTTAGGGGCTTCATCAAATGTCATGACCAAGAGAGTCATGGAGCAATTGAATTTAAGGGTATCTAAGCCCTATCACAACATATGTTCAATGGATTCTAAAAGAATTGAAGTGTGTGGAATAATTAAAAATTTACAAGTTTTCATAGCTGCATACACAAATAGAATAATGACTATGGATATTGTTGTGATAGATGTTCCTGATTCATGGGGAACGCTCCTATCAAGAAAATGGGCATCAAATCTAGGTGGTAGCCTTCAAATGGACTTATCATATGCCACCATCCTCATGCTTGATAATACCTTTGTCAGACTTGATCGAGAGTTAGAGAAAAGATATCTGTTGAAGATCCAAGGAAACCCAACAATGAGATTATCTACAGATCATGCCAGACAAGAAGTGATGCAGTGTTGACAAATTTTCTTCCCCCCTTAACAGAACAGATTCAAAACAAGGAGATTAGGCATAGCTCAAAAAGCTTGGGTACTTCAAATTTTCCATCAGAACATTTTCAAGATAAAGCAACAGGATTGAAAATAAATGCATCATCATCACCATCGCAACTAACCAAGAAGAAAAGAAAAAAGCAAAAAAAAAGAAAAAAGATATAAAAAATGAAACACCAATTTCGAGCAGGAGCAAGCCTCAACGCATCAATAATCGAAAAAGGAAAAGGTTGGCATATTTGATGCCCACAAACATATTAATATTGGGGCAAGTCATAGTCCCAAGATAGTCAAAATTGGGCAACGCACATCAAAGAAATAATCTATGGACTTGCCTATGAATACGAAGGTTCTCAAGATGGATTTCACCGAAGACATTTGATGCCATGGTGCATCTTTTTGTATCATATTTCTAACCTTATCTCGTGTCATTTTAATTTAATTAGTTTTATTTCATGAATAAATTGTCATTTATGCTCTTAGAATAAATTTCCATTTCTTCGTTTCTCTACTTTATTTCATTTGTTGATATTTTGAATGGATACCGCTAATATATGTCTTTTGTCGGTTGATGCAGATTCTAGGTTCTTGCACACTATCACTCTGTATCTAGCATGCATCCCCATATGAAGCCAAATGTTAACCACTACAGTGGCACCTGATGATTATATGAAGACTCCATGCCCAAGGATGATCCAGAAGACACTTGTACCATCAAATATCATCAATCAACAGAGTTTTTTAACTTTACTTTTATCTTCTCATCATATTTTTTGTACTCAGATTTCACACCCTGCGGGAATTGTAATAAGTGATACTAGTAATGATGAGTTTTTGAGTCTGTAACAGGCCTAAGATGTTGGGACTCAATCAGCAAACGAGTACACCTTGGAGTTTTTTTTATCCGGTTAATTATCCCTTCTTTTTCAGAGGCGGATAATTTTCTGGGTTTTTTCACTCATTTTTTACCACAAAGTCGGGGTGATAGTTTGAAGGTTAAGCCCCTAACACATCTTAGTGTCTAGAGTCGATATATATACCATACTAGATCACACAAAAAAAATTGTGGAATTTGGTTAAGTCTAGGCAGTCTTCTTCTTCTTCTTCTTCTTTTTTTCTTTTTTTCTTTTTTTCTTTTTTTCTTTTTTTCTTTTTTTTTTTTTCCGCATTGAGGAAATCGCTAATATAATTGTACTTGTAATGTAATAAGTGATGTCTAGAGAAGTTGTATGAGGTATGAGTAATGAAATTTGCATCTCTCACCCTCAACTTTCTACTATAACACACTTTGATGGGTTAAAAATGTGCTTTGAACCCTCAAAACCCACTTTTCATAAGTTTAGTTGGAAATCTAACAATTAATTAAGCCAAAAATTAAATAAATGAAAAAAAATAAATATCCACACATGCTAAATGTTGTGGAAATGAGGTGGAGAATTACGGGGGAGTTAAAGTGAAGTTCCAAGGTGATGTGGACTCCTAAAATCAAAAAAATGACATGTGCTCAAATAAAATCGAATTTCTAGCATTAAAGGAGAAAGCTACTTACTTGGAAATTCGAATTTGTGAAGTTAATGCACATTTTGAAGGATTTTGGAGAATATTTGGTGGATATTTTTGTGGGAAATTGTCCCCACATGGGTTACAACACATATACACCTGTCTTTCTATCATAAAATTCGAATTTGGCACATAAGAGAAGAAGAAAATGATGTCCACTTGCTAGAATTCGATTTTTACACTTGGCATTGGAGCTTCATTCAACAAATTCAAATTTCTCTTTGGGATTGTCACCTCATACCACTTGTTTAATCACTTCTACATTGGAATTGACTCCAATGCCATTTGTCATTGTTATTCTTCATTGGGATTTGCTCCCAACTCTCTATATAATAGAGCCATGGCTCTCATATTGTATCCTGTAATAAGCTATTGGGCTTGAGAAAACTCTATTATTTTGTACTTGCATACTTTCTTAATACAATCAAGACTTTGGGGATATCTGGCTAGTGTTATCTTAGTGTTATGAGGTGATATCCTTTCATACTACTGCTATTGTGTTTAATTTCTTTCGCATGTTGAATTAATATTAGTTTATGATTACCATCTTGCTTGGATTGATGTGTGCAAGTTACATTGCATATATCATTGATTTAGAGTAGTATTATAAGGATAACCTTGCCAATTCATTTTAGAAGGAATGCTTGGTTTATCTTATTCATTATATTGCTTTAATCTTGTGCAAAGTAATACGTGTTCAAATGTGTGGGAAAGATCTTTTGTATTGTGTGCAGGAATCCATCTGAAAGTGGGAGAAATCTCAATTAGATCAACTCACTCCTAGAATCACAGCGATCCAAGACAACCATTTTTTCGCTTCAAGTTCTCAATCCAACGAAGAGCAAAAGGGAATTTTCTTAATCTATAGTTACTTGATCATCCATTTAAAATTCAAAATACTTCTTTGATTCTATTTCTTTCAAAGTTATATCTCCTATTTAAGAGTCATTTCTAAAGCTAGGCAAGTATGGGGGTTCACTCCCATTACTTGAGCTAGTACTTTGTAAATTAAATTCTAAATTTAGTTTTGGTTTCTTTTTCCTAATTTTATACTGACAATTGGTATTTTTTTTGTGTTTTGCAACCCATTGGCTTGAGCATTGGGCAACAAGGAGCTTGAGGAGAAGATTTGGAAAACTACTCACTCGTGTGTACGCCGGACCCCCGCACACTATCCAAAGACGGATTTCTAGGGAGGCCATAAGCACTTGGGAGAGAGTTGCAAACTCATTGAGACCGTGGGCCTTTTGAGCCTTGTGAATCTCTTTTGGAGAGTTTTTTCCATCTTCAAGTTTGTTATTGTTATAATTTTTGGGGAGAGAGTCTAGCTTTGTTAGAGTCTCATATTTGTAAAGATCTTTCTCGTATTGTGGGTTGTCCTCTTAGAGGCATTTTTACCCAATTTAAGCGCTAATAAAAGATAATAAAAAAAATGTTGGAGGGAGCTTGGGATTTTTCCCATGGCATCCCCCTTCCTCATTTAGAGGAGGGATTCTTGTGGGTGGTCTAATCTTGCTTTTAGTTTTTTCTTAGCTTTCTAGCTTTTAAATTCATATTGTGCATGCTTAAAATCAATACATTTCACTCCACATGCAAATTTTTATTAATCTTGTATTTAAATTCCCACATGAATCTGCTCTCAAGTTTTGCAAACTATTTCTCTTTATAGCATTAGCATGAAGCATTAGTTTAATTTGGGGAATTAACACAATTTGCACTTAGCCTTATTAAAACTTACCTCCCACTTAAGTTGATAGAATAGACTTTTAGGGACCCTCTACCTCCATTGACTCTTCATTGTGAGATCCAAACATTTGGGCGACAATGAAGTCTAAGGACTAGAGTTCAATTGTAACATTGCCTTAGCACTAATTAATAAAATAAACCAAGAACTCATTCCATCATATTTGCTTTGTTTGCAAAGTTCTTAAATTTCTTGCTATCTTGATGGTTTAAAGTCTCGCGTGCAAATCTTATTTCAAGAGGCACTTTGGATGCAAGGATTGCAATTCCTTTTAATTTTGCAACAAGTTTAATTTTTCTTGTACTTGGAAATTTACTCATCTTGTGGTTTAATTATTGTCATAAATGGTTGATTTCACTTTCAAGTACTATTATTTTGGGTTGCAAACTTAATTGCATGTTGTCATCTTGGTCTAACATTTGAGTTCTTTTTGTATCCTTTTAAGCAAAATAGTTTCCATGTTTTGATTTGTAGACTTATTCATCTTGAAAGCATTTATAATATCTTGTGCTAACAATTTATTGTTTCACTCTTCAGGGTTACTTTGGCTTTCCATTTGAAAGTATTTCACTTCATTTTAAGCAAAATACAATTTCATTTCTTAAAGAGCAAATACTTGGAAGGCTCTGGTTGTTTATGTATTTCATGCTTAACTTATGATGGTTATTGCTCATGGCAGTTTTGCTTATAAATCTTAAAGAGATAATCTATTTAACTCTAGCAATTCTCCTAGAAACTCACATCCTTTTTAACTTAACTTTTCATTAGGGACCACCCCCCTTAGCTAAACTAGGAGATAGCGTAAACAGAGAGAGAGGGGATTTAGTGCGGCAACCCCTTCTCTTAGCTCCGTAGTACGTACCACAAACCACACTTTGTGGGGTTGAAAGCTTTTCTCACTGACTTGTAGGTAGGTGTAGGCGGCAAAGTCAACAAAACCCATGCTTGAAAATAATATTTCTTTTTCTTTTTTTATCTTTTACATAAAAAAATACAATGATATAAATACAATATCAATTATGAAGACCGAACCTAGTTACATTTTCTAACATCCTTCGATATTATTGTCCCAGGATTAGGACATGTATGCACTTATTTAGATAAGCAAAAATATCATTTTACATACATTTTTTTAACCATAAATTAGGGTTGACAACTACGGTTTATTGTGTTGCTATATGTGTTTTCCACTACATAATTGTTGTAATTATCTCTTGTTTACTTTTTATTAAAAACCTACTTATCCCAAGGCTTAATTTTATTGATGTTACAGACTATTCATCTGTTGTAATTTCTGTTTTAACCCTAGTGTATGATAGCCAAGTATAGTTTCTTGATGTATGTGTTTGGGAACTTATTTGAGCCTCTATTGGTTGATGTAAACCTCTAGATTGCTCCATAGGAACCCTTGAACTCAATCTCTTGAAATTATAATTTAATTCACCCGAACCCTAATTATTTTATACTTATTCCTGGGTGAAATTTTGTTGTAAAACCCTAATTATTTTACACTTATTCCTGGATGAAATTTTGTTGTAAAACCCTTAGGGGGCATTTAGTGAATGCCAAATTTATAACTTGATCCCTATGATCTACTAGGGAAGCCTCCCCTGTGGGGGATTGTATCCTTAACTAAAGAGGGGAGTTGCAACCGAGGTGACAATGGTGACACTCCCATTGTTACTCTCAAATCTAGATTGTTTAATATGTCTTTGTGCTAAGGTGCTAGATTTTGCACTAATAGTCCCATTGACCTACTTCTACAATCATTCATTCGACATAAATAAAATTACTTATTTTATCTCTCATTTCCATGTTATGTACATTATATAGGTACAAAACACAGAATGTAAAGATATTTGTGTAGTATCAAATTGCCTATTTTAGGTACTGACAGTATTGTTTTTAGTCCCTTTGACCTACTTCTGCAGTCATTTGTTGGATATAAATAAAATTATCTATTTACGATAAAATTGACTATAGAACTGCAACCAAAGAATGCTTAAAAATGTAAAATCTCACAAAGAAAGATATAGACTATAAGCTGTAGAAGTTTATTCACTATGATCAACTCATGACTACCTTCAGTTCATCTCGTTTACGAGACTTCAGTTGTGCAAGCTGTGTTTCTGCATCATGAAGACGGTCCTGCAGGACCTTTTTATCTGCAATGAGCTTAGCAATTTCTTTATCTCGTTCTAAACGAGCCCACTCCAGTTCGTTTTCTGTTTCATGTATTTTTTCCATGAGATCCTTCTTCTCCCGGGAGAAATGTTCCAAGTCAAATTTCATTTCTGACTGCAATACCACAAGAAGCCAAAACAACCTTAGGTTGCATTTTATATCAAAAACTCACACTAAACCTATAGTCTGAAATAGAGATCTGGCATGACAACTACCTTGAGACGTACTGTTGCTGCTTCAAATTCATCCAATCTCTGTGATAATAAGGCTTTTTCTCTTGTTAGGGTAGCTACTTCGTTTTGTCTATCTTCACGAACACGAATTATTTCATCTTCATTTGCACATAGTTGCTGCCACAAGGTAGCACGATCAACATTGGCAAGTCCAGCCACTTCACGCATCATGCTTAGAACTGGTCTTGCTGTTCCCTCCTCTCGAATGAGAAAAGTCAAAATGTTCATGCCTAGATCTATTTCATGACAGTTATTTGTGCTACTAGTTGCACGCTCTACAAGTCCCCTCAATATGCGATCACGATAACCTTCATCCCCATATACTTTGAACATTACAGCATATAATGTACTAACAAATTCCCTTACTCGAGTATCCCTGGAGACAGCCAATGACTCTGCAAGACCAAGAACGGCTGCAAAGTCATCATCTTCTTTGAAAAATGACTGATTGGCTGCCCCAGCTACAACGGCCTCTTGATTTTGAGTGGAAGCAGTACAACATCTGGAATCCATTGCCAGCCTCTGAGCACGCCTTCTTTCTAGCACGATGACTATTGATTGTTCCCCAAAAGCCCCCTGTGCAATAGCTCTCTCAAAGACATGCCGAGCTTCTAGTGTAAGACAAGGTACTGAAAGCATCTCTACAAGAATATCCACATCAGCTATTCGCCAAAATGCAGCCGCAACCTGCTCAGCTGCCACATGCAACTGCTCTGCAGCAGGACCACACTCCCTTTCAGCAGACATGGTGTTTGGTGCAGTAAACTCATTCTCGCCAGTTTCACAATCGGAGTCGATATCTCTCAACAGAGCTTCAGCAACATCTCTCCAACTAACAACTGTACTTCTTAAAACATCTAAAACTTGTGGAGATACAGCAACTCCTAGACTTCTTAGTCTGCCACGGACTGCCTTCACCTGTATCATAAAACAACAGAAAATGATATAAAGATTCATCATAAACTATCATAAGCATTTTGATTTACATGTGAATTATCAGTGATTACATCTAGAAAATACCATGCTTCAAGAACAGCTCTACAGAAACATACCGCTTGAGGTAGTTGCTGGCATTGGGATGCAGATTTGAAAATGAAACTCATCACAGCTGCAAAGGGTTCGTCATTTGTATCCATCAACAACTCCAGAACTTGAAACAGAATGTGTTCCTGGATATCATTCCCAACTTGTAGCTGGCTTAATGCAGCAAGAACCTGCAAAAACTATTAACCTTTCACATGCATTCACTATAATGAGGACAACTATCATATAACAAATTTAAAAGGTCATATGTATGTTAAAGCAGGATATGTGTCTGGGTACTAGAAATTTTTAAGAACGTAATTGGTGGATTTGCAATATTTAGGCAACTCATACAGGTAACCACAGCTCAAGCTCTGTATCTGGTTTTTGAAGCCGATCCAATAATGCATAAGCGGCCAAAGAATGTTCTGAAATGTCTACCAACTTCGGCACCAATGCAATAATATCTGGTTGCAAATGTTTTGGAGCCTTATCTAAAACAAGTGCAATTTTCTGAGCTGATTGTGGCCTCTGTCTCGGCTCTGGACCACCTTGGGAAACTGCACCATCGAGTGCCCTGAGAGAATTGACAATCAACCCTAATAGCTCTTCAGATTGCTCTGGCCATTTTGTCTGAGAAACAGCCAACAACAAAACTCAATGGACTGCCAAAATTCACAATGTCTGAGAAACAGCCAACAACAAATCTCAATGGACTGCCAGAATTAACATTGACAACATACACTTATATGCAATGAACTACAAGCTTACAACTGAAATCTTGAGGCCTATATATAGATAAGGAGTGGCACTGACTCAAGTTATTGCCATTTTAACCAAAAGCAGTAAAGAAAACTACCACCTCTTGCATTTGATCAGAATTGTTCACTCCCGAAGACTCTTGTGCAGTTGATTCTGGAGGTGATGGCACAGGCCAAACTGCAGCCTTTCCCACAGACACTGTTGCCAGTAAGTCAGTGCTTTGTACTGCTTGAGTTCCCATTGCTCCATCCATCCCAACATCAAGGCGCTGATCTACAGGATTATTTACAGATTCCACTGTTCCATTTGTCCCTCTTAACTCAACAACAGTTCTGTTAGTTGCAGTTCCATCATTATCGAAAATGCTTCTTGACCTAGTTTCAGAAGCATCGTTGCATTTTTTCCTTTCTGATGGCTGACAGCATTCCACCATTATATCTAATAGTAAATCGACAATTGCTTGCTGTAATACTTTAACACCCATTAAAAGATTCATAAGGCTCGGTGATGTTGCCTCACCCTTATTACCACTTTTCTTTCCACTGTTTGAAGATGATAACTTCGTTGGTAGAAGAAGTCGTTTCACTTTAGCAGGGTCATCCAAATAAACCCGCAGACCAGTCAAAAAAGCCGCAATTGCCCCAGCATCCATCAACAACTTTTCCCTTAGAGTGACTTGTAACTGAGATGGATCAAGTAATAGCGGGGGATTATCACCATATGTAAGGTGAAATCCTGCCCTTGCAAGTAGATTCCTAAAAATATTCTCTTCATCCCCACTTATTCCTTCACTGTCATCAGAATCCAATAGTTCATCTGGGTCTGTGGATAGAGCATCCTGATCATCATCTGAAGCTAAGACCTGCAAGATGCAGCTTCTGCGTGAATAAGATAAAATAAATTTTCCCACGTATATGATAATCAGCATAGCATGACTCTATCTTTTGACCGTAGACTAATTATAGAAGGTATTAATAATGTGCCAAGTGGAACTAGCATGAAATGGGGCATAATTTCACTTCTGCCAATTTCAATAACACCATAAATAGTACAAGACAAAATTACATATAATTATCTTAGCCTTCTGACCACAGCACAACGAAGTGAAATTAAGAAAGTTTTATTGGTCAAATATGTTATATATTTCCATGGATAACAAAACTTAGATAATCCACAATAGAAAGGAAAACTGAATGCCAAACACTCATCCTTACTTCAATAGGCTTAGTCCTCTAGTTTATGCTTTTTGAGCACAGTAACTATGTTTCAATATTGAAATTTGATACAAATGTATACTTTAAGAATCATAGCACACACATTTACAGCCTGCAGTGTCATCAATTCTAATTATAATTCAACATCATTGGATAAAAAGTAAAATTATTGTAGAAAAACAGTAGTTTATTGGCAACCAACTTTTGTTCAAACATACAATGCATTCCAAACAAACCATAATATGCAGCACATATTCACTTCTGCAATAAATAGCTATCTATTAATTTGGCTACCATTTTTTGTTACATGGTAGAAAGCATTCCAAATAAAACATGAAATGCAGTACAATTTCACTTCTGCAATAAATAGTATAAGACAAAACTACCTTTTTATCTTAGCCTTCTAACCAAAGCACAGTGGAAGAAGTTGAGAAAGCCTTGTTCGTGAAATATGCAACACATTGAATCCATGATAGAAAGAAAATCCCAAGTAACTTGGCTCTAAATTGTTATTAGGTTCCACCTCTAAACAATATGGTGCATCTTTCATTAGGATCCACCTTCTCCACCTTTCATATAATATTGCCAGATAAAACTTGACTAGTTAAAACCCCATAACCAATTTTATATCTTTTAGAACAAATACCTTAATGTCTCCTTTTGCTGAAGCTTCCAGTCAACTTGAGAACCCAACCACTGCTCTGATTTAGATTAACACTGGGACAGAAACATTCTGCCACACTACGGAAGTCTCCATCAGCTAAAAAGCCATGACTGGAGGGGGGTATCTATTCTGCCAAAGACACCCAGGACTAGCACCTGGCCCTGCCTGTTTTTGCAAGCACAAGCATACATGAGCATGTCATTGAAAGACTTGAAACCTAGTGGTAGTTAACAACAGCCTGCTTTCACCAACCCAGTTAAGCAGCAGCTGACATTTTTCATTGTTTTTTTTATCAAGTGTCACTTTCAGTTCTCAAGTGTAGTTTATGTGTGCCTGTAAAAGAATCTATATAATCAATTCCCACCGTGTTCCAATTAATAATTGATTATACAGGATCCAAGTCCTTTTTTACTGTAATCTCTCCTATAGCACACTGGATATTTGAAGCCTGGTAACTTAAGTTTAAGAATACTCATACCAGGTTCCACACCCCATGATAAAATATATTTTTGAACAGTCTTCCTAACTTTTGCTCTTATACTTATAGGTTAATTATGTCTTAAGCCATGATCAGGTGCTAAAAAATTTTACAGCATTATAGAATAAACAGGACAGACCATAATGGAAACCATTAGAGAGTATACTTCAACACCTGTCTTTTCTTCTCAGGTTCAGTGGAGCTTTAAAGCATACCTCAGTAATTTTAGAAACTAAAAATCAGAAGAGGAGGATACTGACATTGAATGTCTGTATCTCGATGTCATACTCATACTAGTTACACAAGCATTGCCAGGACAATTCACAGTAATCTTGTTCATAATTCTAAAATAAACTCTAAATAAATATATATGATGGAAATGCTACTGGATTGAAGAAATATGCATATAATAAAAATAAATAAATAAAAATCTAGAACACTAACTCATATACTGATAACTTCGGCACCAACTCAAAACAGGCATACCTCCAGATCAGAGAATTCAAACCATGGACAGCAATCCATGATTTCACAGACAAACACAACAGTGTCACGAACAAGGAATCCTGCATCTGCCTCCAACATATCAGGGACCTTCATGAATTGAAGAACAGAATTGTTCCAGGTTTTTGTGCATATTGATGACTCCTTCCACACCAATCTATTTGGGTATTTCTGATTCACAACTCCCATTCTATATCTGACCCAGAAATTCTTATCAGGATCAGTTCCCATTGATTGGTCGCTTTCTAGGTATATGCATAGAGTATCAAAAGATTCATACACACCTGCATGGGTATCGATTTTAAGATACAAAAGGTATATACGTCAGAAGAGGAATTTAGAGATCCAACATTGTATACTAGACTATGTTGAGATTTGCCAAGAATGTATCATTTGCAAAAGGGATTTCAAACACACACCTATACGAAGCTCACAGCCCCCAGCCTGAAAGAATTTGCTAAAGATCTTTCTGGTCTCCATAATCTCCTTAAAAGCAAGAAAGTTTTCAACTTTCCATGTGAATGTTCCCCTGCTTACAGTTCTTACAGTTTCAGTTCCCAAGGTATTGGAGTCCATCTCAGAATCTGAATGTTCTTGCATTACATATGTCTCCTTTAAAATAAGAACCTCTGCGGAAAACACTACCGTGTCTTGTAAAAGAAAACCCGAGTCCTGATCAAAAAGACTGGTTAGTGTCACAAATTCACGCCAACCCCAATCTTTGGCAGCTTTGGAATAACGATTATGTGACTCCTTTGTCACCGATCTATCTTCAAATTTCTGATTCACAACTGATAATCTATGACTGACGAAGCAACTCCAATCTGCAGAAGTATTGCGGGGATCTGTAACTTCAAGAAACACCGAAAGGTGGCAAGGTGGTTGTGATTGTCCTGATACAGCCACATCTTTCCTAGTAAGTTATATAAAAACTATCCTAGCAATATGCAATCAAAGCACAATTGGAATTGCACTTCAGTCCAACCTAGAGATTAAATTACAGATAAGTATTCACTAATCAAAACCCTGATACAAAGCAGCAGAAAACATCATAAAAGAAACTCAATCCAAGATTCTGCTCATGGCTTGACCTTGGAGAGTTCTAGAATTTTAGTCCACTTATTGAAAAACTCTATCAACCATAAACTAGCACGGCATCTTCATAAAGCAGAATAAAACACACACAAAAAAAAAAGATAAACACAATAAACAAAAAAAAAAAAAATCTTATCTTCTATAAATGCAGTGAAATGTCTTAAACCAAATAACTAAGATTGACTAGCATTTCACTAAAAATTAAGAATTCAACCATGGCAAGAGATCAGAATCTGGGACTACATCAAGCCGAACATGTCTTGGAAAGAAAAGCAGGTTTTGGTCAATATAATAACCAGCTCACAAAGATTAAGATGTGAAACAGGGAGATGGAAAAACTCAAGGAATAAAACAAAAAGATGGGAAGAATGCAAGGAATGATGGATAAAATGATGCTAGGTATGAGAAGAGAATGAGGAACCCGAGGAATAATGGGTAAAGAGGAGGTGTGTGGAGAGGAAGAGGTAGAGACCAAACAGCATTTCCTGCTGCATTGAGAGGCCTATAACCACATCAAGGAGGGAACAGAATTACAGAAAAGAACTTGGAACAGCATACCCAGAGGGAAATGTAGAGGACATGATTAAGAAAGCCTCAAAGATGGTGTGCATTAAGGACAAGTCGAAACAGGGAGATGGAAAAAATCAAGGAATAAAACAAAAAGATGGGAAGAATGCAAGGAATGATGGATAAAATGATGCTAGGTATGAGAAGAGAATGAGGAAACCGAGGAATAATTAAAACAGTGTGAAACACGCATATGGATTTCCAAATGAATTAATTAATTGATTGAGCAAGAATACTCAATAATAATACAGAGATATTTACAAAGATAGAAACATCAAGTTTCTATGTAAAGAATCAGTTTCATCTAAGAAACTGCTAAAAGAATAAAAATAGCAACAGCTAAAAGAATGAGCATTAAACTAAAATAGTATTATTCTAATACCTTCCCTTAATGCTCAATCTATTTACAACACCAATAGACCCCCTGAATTTTACAAACTTATCAGAACCAAGAGGCTTGGTGAAGATGTCTGCAGGCTGCTCTATTGTGGGAACATATCTCAACTAAACAGATCCGTCTTCAACAAGCTGGCGAATGTAGTGGCAATGAGTTTCCACATGTTTTGTTCGTTCATGAAAGACGGGATTTTTGGCAAGTTTGAGCACTCCCTGATTATCACAAAACAAGGAAGTAGGTCCTGTCTGGGAAGCATGCATATCTACAAGCATACGTCGAAGCCAAACTGCCTCACAAGATGCCTTAACTGCTCCTCGATACTCTGCTTCAGTTGAGGAGATAGCCACGGCTTGCTGCTTCTTACTAGTCCAGGTGACAGCACCAGATCCTAGACTAAACACATACCCAGCTGTAGATTTACGATCATCAACCGAACCGGCCCAGTCAGAATCTGTGTAACCACTGAGTATAGGATCGGAACTACGAGTGTATAGGAGTCCATAATCAGAAGTGCCACGCACATATCATAGTACACGCTTGGCTGCTATCCAATGATCAGCTTTAGGAGCAGACATGAAGCGGGAAATGTAGCTCACTGCAAAACTGATGTCTGGTCTGGTGGCAGTAAGGTAGATGAGACTGCCTACTAATAGCCTGAATAAAGTTTCATCCACAGGAAGAGAGGATGACTGAGCTGAGAGTTTGAGCCCTGGTTCCATAGGAGTCGTGGCTGGTTTGCAATCCTGCATTCTGAACCTGTCCACAAGATTTTTGGCATACTTGGACTGAGAGAGAAAGATGTGATTCTCAGTCTGCCAAACTTCAATCCCCAGGTAGTAGTGAAGAAGTCCCAAGTCTGTCATATCAAAGGTTCTGCATAAGTCTTGTTTGATCCCATGGATCAAATGTGCAAAGCTACCAGTAATGATAAGGTCATCTACATAGACAACCACAAACAAGATATCATCACCAGTATGCTTGATATACAGATTTGCATCAGATGGGCTTCGTTGAAAACCATGATCTGTTAGGTACTGATCAATTTTCATGTACCAAGCCCGAGGAGCTTGTTTCAATCCATAGAGAGCTTTAGCTAATCTACACACTTTTTGTTCTTGACCAGCAATCTTAAATCCTGGAGGCTATGTCATGTAGACTTCTTCCTGTAAGTCACCATTTAGGAAAGCACTTTTTACATCCATCTGATGAACTTTCCATTTAAACTGAGCTGTTAGGGCAAGCACAAGCCGTATGGTACTCATTTTGGCTGTAGGAGTAAAAGTCTCCTCATAGTCAATGCCTTCCTTCTGTGAGAATCCTCGAGCCACAAGACGAGCTTTATACTTGTCTAGAGTTCCATTGGCTTTGTATTTCACTTTATATATACCATTTGCAGCTAATGGCTTTTCCCTTCAGGAAGATCAGAAAGGTCCGCTATGTGTGATTTTTTCTGAAGACTTTGGAATTCAGCTTCCATAGCCTGTTCCCACTCAGATATACCCTTAGCCTCTGAGTAAGTTTGAGGCACAAAGATACTGTGTAGATTAGCCATAAGAGCAAAATTTACAGTAGACTGTTGTTTGCTCTTATGTCTAGAAGTTCGTCCTTCAAGGAGTTCATCATCCCTGAGATCACCAATGGTTTCAGCCCACCATTTTGGCCGAGAAGTAGAGGAACCAATATCAGGAGGAGATGGAGAAGGTTCAGAAACAATAGGAGCAGCAAGAGAAGGGTTATTTTCTGGAGGAAGTTCAGGTAGTGTATTATCAAACACTGATGCTGCATCATCCCTCCCATCAGGTGGACTTACTGGAAAAAGAACATTGTGTGGTTGATCCTTAGACCACTGCTCAGAAGAAGAAGACTGAAAGAAGCCTCTGTATTCATCAAATACCACATCCCGACTGAAGCTAAGACGATCAGTGGCTATATCTATTAGTCTGTAAACCTTGTGATGATCACTGTACCCTGTCATCATGAGTTTCTGGCTTTTGGAATCCAACTTAGAGTGCTTAGCAACTGGAATCCAAACATATGCAATTGAGCCAAAAACTTTGAGGTGACTGATCTTCGGCTTACGACCAGACCAAACCTCTTCGGGAGTCTTCCCTTTAACAGCCTGAGTAGGTGATCGGTTAAGAAGATAAACAGTAGTAAAGACTGCTTCAGCCCGGAATTTGTTTGGAACATTCTTGTGTTGTAACATGGTGCGAGCCATTTCAACAACCGTGCGGTTGCGGCACTCGACAACACTGTTTTGCTGAGGAGTGTACGGAGTAGTGAACTGGCGTTTTATGCCATGAGTATCATAGAAGTTGGAAAAAGCAGAAGAACAAAATTCCCCCCCATTATCTGTCCTAAGAGTCATGATATTACAGCCAGACTCTTTTTCAACTAAGGTTTTAAACTTCTGAAAGATACTAAATGCATCAGATTTATATTTGAGAAAATATACCCACATCTTTCTACTGAAATCATCGACAATAAGCAAAAAATATTTGCAAGCGGTGATAGAAGATGTATTCATATGACCATAAATATCAACATGAATTAACTGGAGTACCTTAGATGCGCGCCAAGATTCTCCATTCGTGAATGAAGACCGATGTTGTTTTGCCAAATTGACAAGCGCCGCATACGCCCAACTGCTGAGTCTGAATGTCAGGTAATCCTGACACAAGTCCGTCCCTAGAAAGCTGAGAGAGATACTGCATGTTGAGGTGCCCATATCGCTGATGCCATAGAGTGCTGATGGGAGAAACACGAGCTACTAGAGCCACTTCTGGAAAATCACCAGTGTCAAGAAGCCTGTATAAACCATGATCTTCTAGGC